>CM068767.1:5188486-5220986 GCA_035084275.1 Hydrolagus colliei
TATTTATCACCCAGGCAGCTCCTCACACTGTACACACAGAAATACATATCTTTCTTCCTTCATTTCTCTCTGTCTTTACCTTTCTCCCTCCCTCTCCTCCACTCCCCACCCCTCTCTCTCTCTCTCTCAATTTCTCAGTGTCTTTATCATTCCCCCTTTTCTTCCCCCCGTTACTTTCTTTAATTCATTCATTCAATTCATTCATTAATTCTCTCTCTATATCACTATTTCTCTCTCTGTCCCTCAGTGTACATAATACAGGGAGAATTTGTAGCACAGTTGAGGAGTGGGTGGGCGTGAGGCTGTGATTTGTGGATGGGGGAGTGGATATGAATGGGGGCTGTGATTTGTCGGTGGGGGGGTGAGGGCTAGTCGGGGTGGTGGTGAGGGGGAGATAAGCCCCCCCCCACCCAGTGAGCAGCTCCAACCTCCCATTGGGTTGGGCACAGAGAGGGAGAGTTCCCCCCCCCCCCCCCCCCCCCCCCCCACACACACAGAATCCCTCCCCCCCCACACACACACACACTCAGTCCTCCCCACCTGGGCTGGGGAGAAGGTGGGAAAGGCTGGAGTGTTGGCTTTGGGCCAGTCCTGATGATGGGGTGTGGGGGGGGGGGGGGGGGAGGATGGGAAGGGATTGGAGGCTGGAGGCAAAGGCATTGGAGACACGCGACAGTCCTTTGATAAGGGAGCAAACCACACAGCCCAGTGTCTCTATAGACTTCTCTGGGGCTTGTTTAAGGCTCTGGAGATTGTTTAAGTCACTGGAGTTTGATTTGGGGGAAGAAAAGGTGTTTGGGGGAATGAATAGCTGAGAGAGAGAGAGAGAGAGAAAGGCCAATGGGGCATTAACATGACATTGAGTTGGGGGGCAGGGGTTGGGGAGGAGATGCTGAGACACTTTATGATTCTCTCTGGGGACATTGTCTCTCTCTCGGCTCCTTGAAAAGCTTCATTCTTAAACATGAGTCAGCACTGATTGTCCCCAACTCTGATCCCACCAACATCTGCCGGACACGGGCGGGGGGGGGGGGAGAGAGGGAGGGGGAGAGAGAGAGAGGGTGGTGGGGGGAGAGATGGGGAGGGGGAGAGAGGTAGAGGAGGGTAGGGGAAGATTGTGTGGGTGGGTGATAGAGAGAGGGTTGAGGGGAAAGAGACAGAGGGCAGTGAGTGGGGAGAGGGGGGAAGAGACTGAATGGGGGAAGAGAGAGAGGGAGGGGGGTGATGGGGAGACAAGAGAGGGGGAAAGAAACTTCCAACTCATTGGAGAAGATGGAGATGGGGTGGGGGGGGGGGGGGGGGGGGAGAGGACAAGTAGAGTTTGGGGTTTGAGGACAGAGGAGGTTAGTGTAGATGGTGGAATTTTATCCCAATAATAACTCACATTTTCTTTTGTCAATAGAGTACAGTATCTCAAACTTATATCTCACCAAATTTGGTGGAAGTCAAGAAAGAGACAAATAGATAGGGAGACAGGAAGACACACAGAGAGAGAGAGAGAGGGGGGGGGGGGGCGATGGGTTGTATTAATTGGGACAAGAGTTGGGAAGGAAGGGAGGGAGGGAGGAGGGGGGGCAGTTAGTTAATTCCTTTTGTGTCTTTTCAAACCCAAACTGGGCTGTTAAATAGCGTTTGATTTGTTATTTAGAAGCCAAATGAACGAGGAACGCCATGAAAGAGTCTTTAACAGGACCCTAACTGTGAAACAGACAAATTGGACCTCAGCCTAGGTTAATGATTTCCCCCACTCAGGTTATTCAGTCAATTCTCTCTCTCTCTCTCTCTCTAAACCTGCTTTAGTTTCAGGTGACTTCAGTTACAATGAAACTTAAATCTGCCTTTTATTTTCAATGTGTTCTCTCAGAATGGGAGCAGGAAACCTATTTTATTGGGTGGGGGCGTTGGAAGTTTCAAAGAGAATCTTGTCTCAAAAGCCTCGTAAGATTACTCAGGAACTTGTATTCCCCCACCAATTATATTTAAAAAAACACAGAAAATAATTGAAATTTCACAGCATCAAAACAAGACTAATTTTTTTTTAATTAAATTAAAAATCAACATTTTTTTTCAATGTTTCTTCAGTGTTTTCAGCTAAAGATTTCACCGGAAATAATTTAATTAGAACTTTGACTTTCCTCCAAGGTGACAGACTATATATAGATATGGAGAGAGAAGGGAAAAGGTTTGAGTTTACCGAGCTTTTTTTTTGATGGGAGTATGATTAATAACTTGATTTATTTAATCCTAGTTATTAGCGGTTGACAGAAAAATCAAACAGTTTAGAGGCAACGTTTCTAATCAGAGTCATTTATTTGAGCAAAAAAGAATTGCACCTCAATATGTATTTGGAGTTTTAAACAGCTTATTACCGTAAATCCTTTTTGGTATTTTGAACAACTTGTACACACACACACTCACACACAGAACACAATGCACTGGCAGAGTATATTTTGTTTGATCAACTGGGTGCCTGAATCATGCAGAAAGCCATCTTTTCGCTTAAGAGCACTCCATATTTCCCACCTACGCATGGAAATCTCTCCCTCTCTCTCCCCCGCCTACTGCTCACCTAAATCCAGAGAATATTAGGCGCACGTTGGCGAGACCCAAGACTTGTGGTAGTGGGGGTGGAGACCAGAGTGTGCGTTGGGGGGTGACTACTTTGCCAGTCATCTGCTCGTTCCATGTCTGCGTTGGGGTTTCAGGCCTTTTACAGTCAGTGACAGGACATTGGAAGGAGCCTCAGTAATGCAGGAGAGATATGTAATCTGCCCGTGAGGGTTTATAAGCAGGAGTGAGAGTCACACAACACATTGGGACAGCGACTACTGTACAATTATTAACTGAACCCGTGCAGTCAGAAGATAGTGAGCTGGTCAATGGAGGGGGTCAGTGGGCCATTTTTTCCCCTTCAAAATAACATTGAATCAAACTTTTCTTTTCCTTTCGTGTTTACTGTCGGCCACAAATATACACACAGTCAATTCACTTTACAGTGTGTTCTGTGAAGCGCCTTGAGATGTTGGCAAGATGTGAAAAGCCTCTGTATCAAAGGCAAGGCTTATTATTATTATATATTATTATTATATGCGATGTCTCAGATTGACTCTCTATCTAAAAACTGTAAAAAGCTTCTTTGCCTTGTCTGTCTGCACGTCTGTCAACTGATCTGAGCTCAAGAGACGCGCGACTTGTGGGGTAATGTGTCAATGTGCAGCGGAAAATTAGGCGAAAAATTGCTGATTAGTGAGTGTGAGAGAGAGAGAGACTTCTCAATGCCATGGTTGGTGGGGGGGAGAGGGGGGTGGGGGGGGGGCGCTTATTCACTGCTTTACGTCTCGCTCTCAACTCAATCCCAAATCAATGCCTTTCACTCTCTGGCCTCTCACAGCCAGCACCGTGCTAATGCTTCCCATGTTTGACACAATCACAATTTTCTGCTCAGGGGTTGACAACAGTCTCTAGCCTCCCCCCCCCCCATCCCACCTCCCTCTCTCCCCCCCCTCCCTACCACACCCTGGGCTAGTAAGACAACTGGAGTCCTGTAGTTCTGTGGTTAGAGTACTCGCCTTAAAAGCGAGAGGCCTGGTTCAGTTCCAAGCAGGGCAGTATCTTGGGCAAGTTTCCTTACTCCACACACACCTGATAATAATCCCTTAAGAAAAACAATAATAAAAATAGGTAATTTGAACCCACGGCTGTTTGTGTGTGTGTGTGTGGGGGGGGGGAACGCTGCTGTGCGCAATTGGCTGCTGCGTTTCACCCACAAATATACAGTCAATTCACTTTACAATTTATTCTGTGAAGCGCTTTGAGACACAGCCTAGAAGACGTGAAAAGCCGCTATATCAAAATGTAAGGGTTACAGTATTATGATTGAGTTTAACTGCCAGATGTAGTTGTTAGTTAACTAGTTTTATACCCATTAACTAGATGGTTATAAAACATGCTCTGACACAGGCACGGAACAACACTGGGGCTAATCAAACTGTCTGATGTAGCCTGTCTGACTGTGTTCTGCAAACATGTGAATCTTAATGCGACAGTCATTGATGGTAACTAACTTCTGTTGAGGATCTTCAAGTAAATTCTGTTTTCAGGCCCCCGCTGTACCTTGCTGAGGTGGATTTTAAAGACGCCACAGGAACTCGCTGTGCGTATTTGAAAAGAGAATAGCAATCAACCGGGCATTTTAATATAGCATCTTATCCCCCTTGTCTTGACATCTCGAAGACCCCTTCGCAGAATATATTGTCAAGTGGGTTGACTTTGTACTTTGTGTGGGTGAAACATGGCAGCCAATTGCGCACGGCAGTGTCCCCACAACCAGTGGTGGATTGAGTGTCCAAACTATTACTTTTTTAATAAAAACTTTGAAAGGAATTATTGCCCCCAGAAAGTGATCCGCCAATCGCCCAACGACTGAGTTCTTACGTACTGCTATCCAACTGAGGCGTGTGGAGTAAGGAAACTTGCCTCAGATCTCGGTCAGTCTGGGAATCGAACCTGGGGCCTGGGCCCTCTCGAGTGCTCTAACCACAACGCTGCGGGATTCCTGCAAAGCTAATAAAGGTTTTTGTTTTTTTTACTGTATCGTTATCTGGGTTGCCTGACAGCTTCCAGGCAACAGTCAATGGAAATTGCTTGTTTCACCTCTGGACCCCTGTTCTGGCAACAAATCAATTTCAGACACTGTCTTGTCAAAGAGCGAGCGAGAGACGGGGAGAGCTAGGGAAGAAAAGGCCAGATGGCTTTGAGGTAGGAAAAGAAACGGGTTGAAATCTCTCGGTTACGGTTATTAGTAATGGTCCTTATTTCTCACACCCGTGTTTCCCACACACTCTTCTCTCTCTTGCTGTCTCTCTCTGTCTCTCTCCCTCTATCTTTCGCTTCACGCCTCCCTCCCTTTCCTTCACATTTCTCCTCTATTCATCATTCCTCCGATGGAAGAAAAAAAAACCACACCAAACAATACCAACCCAGAAATGACCGCTTGAAAATTGGTTCCGGATAATTTAGCATTTTACTTTGACTCTGAAAAACACCCATTGTTTATTTCTGTATCTCATTGCTTAACTCGCTCAAAGCTGAATCTTTGCTTTACAATTTAAGGTTGCGCAGAATTGTGTAAAAGCAATTAACTTGCAAAATGCTATATATATATATATGTGTGTGTGTGTGTGTGTGTGTGCATATTTTTTTAATGGGGTAAAATTGAAGAATTTTGAATGAAAACTGAATTCATGAGTTCACCCACAATCCGGCATCCTATACTAATAATAATCCTTGCATTTTCATATAGTGGCTTTTCACATCTTATCGACGTCTCGAAGCCCTGTACAGAATATACTATAAAATGAATTGACTGTACATATTTGTGGGCGAAACGCGGCAGCCAATTGCGCACAGCAGCGTCCCCCACAAACAGTCGTGGATGGAAAAGACCAATTTTATTATTGTGTTTTTTTTTGGACGGATTATTATTAGATGTGTCTGTGGAGTAAGGAAACTTGCCCAATTTATTGCCTTGAACTGCCTGGATTCGATCACAGGTCTTACGCTTTTAAGGCGAGTGAGTGGCTCTGACCTACTGAGCTACAGGAGCTCACAAGCTTTAAGACACGCAATGGTAAGGTTGGCAAGATTAAAACTGGAGCTGATAGTCAGTCTTGATAGTGACAGTCGGTATTTGTAAGAGGAGATGCAGAGAGGGCAATGAGCTACAATTGTCTACATCAGAGTTATAAAAGCATCTGATCCCAGATCGATTCATATCAACTCCCATCCCCGCAGTTCCAACATGTCAAACGACTGATATGTAAAGTGACCCACACTTTCTCACTCACTCTCTTTCTTTCTTCCCTGAAATTTACGAGAGTAATCCTTTTGCATCTGATACAGAGCCTCATCACGTCACTGAGAGACGTGTCAAAACGCTTTACTGACTACACTGTGAGGTGGATTGACCCTGAACTTTTTAAGAGCAAATTTTCCCTCTCTCTAGCCCTCGCTGGCCATGATAAAGGGAGAGTTTTGGCAGAGTTGAGGCTAGATGAACTGGCGCGGGGAGGGGGTGAGTTGGAGGATGGGGGGGGTGGATCCAGACAGAGGCTGTGACCTGGGGGTGAGAGAAGCCTTCAGTCAGGTTGGCATCTAGCAGCGCAGAGAGAATGGGGGTGGGGGGGAGAGGGAGAAGGGAGGGAAATGCCCCCTGCTTCACTGAGCATCCACAGTTCCCCTCTGGTGGGCACAGAGAGTGAGAGGATAGCTAGCCCTGATACACACACACACACACACGCGCGGGCTGTGGGCAGAAGAGAAGGTGGGAAAGGCTGAAGTGGCTGCTTTGGGCAAGCTCTGATAGGGAGTGGAGAGAGAGGATGGGAAGGGATTGGGGGCTGGAGGCAAAGGCATTCGGCACGCGACAGCCCTTTGAAAGGGAGCAAACCAAACAGGCTCTCTCTATAGACTTCTCTGGAGCTTGTTTAAGTCACTCGAGTTTGATTTGGGGAAGAAAAGGTCGGTGGGGGATGAATAGCTGAGAGAGAGGCCAATGAGGCACATTAACATCACATTGAGTTGGGGCCAGAAGTTGAAAGGAGCTGCTGAAGAGGCAGAGCTGGCTTTATGGCATGGCTTTGCTGACCTGACAAAGGCAGCCTGCCTTCATCCTCAATCACAGTCTCTTTCCTGTTGTTTGGGTTTTATCTGCTGAAGAGGAGGATAGGACAAGGCTTTCCTGGACAATATGACACATTCACATTTGATGTCCTTACATTAGATTCTGCGCCTAGAATGCTTGACTGTCTCCACGCCTTTTGCGCACAGCAACATCCCATGAAGCGGCTGATCTGGGGGCAATTATTGGTCAGGACACCAGGAGAAACTCTTTTTCCCTTTCAAACAGTGTTTAACCTGAGGAAATAAATATCTAAACACAATGGAACTCTCATCCATCCCTAACCCCAGACACAACTCACCTTGTAATAAGTTCAGCCTGTATAAAGGACGTTCTCCTTCAGATGAGTCTTTGAACCTGTCTTCCTGATCAGGTGAACATTAAAGATCTCTTAGGTAAATAGGAGGGATTGCCTCATAATCTTGGCGACCAGTTCTCACCTCACGTCTCTTTGTGAGACATTACTATGCTCAAAGTCCTACACAACACCCTTAAACATTCACGTACATTCATAGAATTGTAGAATTATACAGCACGGATGGCCATTCGACCCAATCAATCCCACTCCCACACTCGGTCCCCGTAGCCTTCCAAATTTGTCCTCCCCAAAATATCCGTCCAAATACACAGTCACTACACTTCACAACAAAAACTCACAGAACACTTTCTGAGACATCTCGACTACGTGACATTAAACACAAGGATTTCTTTTGTCTCTGCCATTGCCTTTGAAATGTGATCATGATGCCTTGTGGAAATTGTTGTTGCAACAATGAATGCAACCCATAATAATCCTTGCATTTGATAATAGCGCCGTATCACGTCTTCTGGGCGTCCCTAAGCGCTTCAGAGAATATACCGTAAAGTGAATTGACTGTATATATTTGTGGGCGAAACGCAGCAGCCAATTGCGCCCAGCAGCGTTCCCCCCCACACACAAACAGTCGCGGGTTGAAAATGATTGGTTGACTATTGAGGGATTATTATCAGGTGTGTGTGTGGAGTGGGGGGGGGGGAACGGACGGACAAGGAAACTTTTTTTAAAAAAATTATTTGCCCAAACTTAATTTTTTTTAAAAACTTGCCCAAGATTTGGCCCTGAACTGCTAATATACAGTCAATTACACTTCACGGTATATTTGTGTGAAATATTCTATCAAATAGAAGGATTATTATATTATTATTATTATTATTATCCATTTCCATATTCCAATGGAAAAATCTCATATTGTTGTGATGGTTGTTGTTGGAAGGAACTGGATGACGTGATGTGCGTGCCGACGTCACCACGCCGGCGCGTCACCCCTCCTCTCTGCCCCCCCCTTTCGTGCGTGCTGTGCGCGCTGACGTCACGCGCGCCGTGGCGGGAGGGGGGCGGGGGAGAGAGAAGGGGGCGGGGTGTTGGTAACGGTGATGGCGGCTGATTGCAGGAAGGCGGCTGGAGGAGGCGGCGGCGTCCGCACGTCCCGTTCGACCCGCGACGGTCTAGACAAAAGTATCACCCTGCCGCCCGACGAGATATTCCGTAACCTGGAGAACGCCAAGAGTTTCGCCATTGACATAGGTGAGAGGGGACGAGCGAGGCTGAGAGGGGGGAGAGAGAGAGAGAGAGTGTGAGGGGGGCAGAGAGGGACTGACAGCTTCAAGGCCGTGTGTGTGTGGGCGCGAGTGTTTGGCCTGACGGGATGAGAGCGAGGGGGGAGTACGGCGGTGCGCATGCGCGGCCCCTCCATGGCCCTCTGGGAGCTGTAGTTTTCCCAGGCTCCGGGCCCCAAGTCCCTCTCCTTAAAGGACAAGGAGAAGGACTACACCTCCCAGAGAGCATCGCGGCCCTAGCCTGGACCTTCCAGGGTTTCACAACAACAAAAAATGAAACCACAGGGTTTAAAGGGCCCCAATACACTCAGCTGTATAATAACACTATATAATAATACTATATAATATATAATAACTCTATAATAATACTATGTAATACTATGTAATAATACTATATAATATACAATAATACTATATAATACTATAATATTATATAATAATACTATATAATATTGTATAATAATACTATATAATATTGTATAATAATACTATATAATAATACTGTACTATATAGCAACAACAACTTCGATTTATATAGCGCCCTCCACGTCGGACGGCATCTCATAATAATTATTATTTATTATAATATAATAATGGATGTGAAAAGCACTATGAAATATCAAATGCAAGGATTATTATTAATACAACGACTTGATAATCATGATAGTATTATTAAGATTGTTATTATTTTCAATACAGCAACTTACATTTGTGTAGCACTTTTCGCATCATAATATTAATCGTCTTTGCTGTTGATGTGTGTCTGGGCTCTGGCCCGCTCCATGTCCACTCTGCCCCACCATTGGCGGGCGAGCCTTCAGCCACTCTGCCTCTAACCTCCTGTGGAACTCCATCCCGCAGTCCCTCCGCCTCGCCCCCACCCCCCCCTCCATGGTCTCCTTCAAGTCCCGCCTCAAGACCCTCCTCTTCTCATTGGTCACCCCCTAAACCCCGTCCCTTTCCCTCCACCCTCCACCCCATCCCCGACCCCAGCTCGTGTCTGAAACATTGACTGTCCAGCTCCTCGGGACATCCTCCTGACATGAAAGGCGCCTATGCAAGTGTAATTTGTTGATAAGAGAGCCTTGTCACATCTTCGAGACGTCTCAAAATGCTTCAATATACTGCCAAGTGTATTGACTGTAATAGTTTACAGGAGAAACTCACAGCTCCCTCACAAGCTATTACTGAGCACTCAGCATAGGCTTGGCAGACTAGGATCATGTTCATGAAGGACGAGGGTGGTTTAATAGGGTGATTGAACGGGATGTTTTTACGTAATAAAAGAAAGTGGCCAGCTGGGTTGGCAGAGGGAATCATCAAAGATCTTCAAGTTTAAGATTAGAGCTGAGCTATTAGAATTTTTAATTAGTCATTTAATTAATTAATTGCTAATTAAACCACCACTGCTTGTTGGACACTGCTGTGCGCAATTGGCTCCTGCTCACTGTATAAAACATACAGTCAGTTACTTTACAGTATATTCTTTGAAGCACTTTGAGATGTGATAAGACGCAATATCAAATGCAGGCATTATTATTATTATCATTAATTGGGATCAGAATACGTTTCTTCACCCACAAAAGGCACAGGGAGATGAAACAGTTGAGGGAGAAATGTTTAGAAGCATCCTAAGCAGCCTGAACTGAATGTTCTTAGTTCGATGCAGTCAGGCCTGAATAAACCTAGCCATAAATAATATTATTGTGCCCTTCTGAGATGGTGTGTTTTGTACCGGAGGATTTTTACATGGCGTTACTTTTTTTGGGTAACATTTACATTACATTGTGAATGCAAAGAGGAGTATTAGTTGAACAGCGTACAGCTCGTTTAAACTCCCACAACCAAACCAGACAGATCCAAATTTGTATGCCTCCTATTCGTACGTAGATAGAATACATTTGTAGAACTGTCTTGCGGAACACCTTATAAGTGAGGTGATGCGTTTCCACATGTGTCAGACATCCGGCTGACACCTGCCCCCCCCCCACCCATCAAAAACCCCCCTGCAGAATACAGTACAGTATATCCATTTACCCAATTTGTAGTGAGCTGTGCGCTGAATATAAAGCTGCTGTAACTTGTATTAGATCAGTCTGTATGCTCTTTAAATATCTGGATCAGTGACCTTGAAATCAGGACCTGACTCTTATTTTTTGCACATTTAGGGACTGGAAACCAAAACACAAAGGAATGTTGGACACCTTCCAGTTAATATTTTACCCTGTCCCAACCTCCACCGAACAGATGTGGGTGAATGAGTTGTTCCTGCATGAATTGTCAATTGTGCACAACTGTGAATCTTGGCCAATGATCTTATCGAAGGAAAGTCATGCCCAGAATCACAAGGGTGCAGCACAGAGACAACGCCATTCAGCCCAACAAGTCTGAACCTTTCCTTCCCTGTGAACTGCCTACCGTAGTTTAAATTCCATTCTCCTGTTAATATTGGTGGAGCTCCTGAGGTTCAGTGGTTAGAACAATCCATTTCAATCCATGACTGTTTGTGGGACACTGCTGTGCGCAATTGGCTGCCCACAAATACACAGTCAATTCGCTATCGTGGATTGAAATGACCAATGAAAGATTTATCATAGTTTTTTTGGGGGGAGGGATTATTATTAGGCATGTGTGTGGAGTAAAAAAACGTACCCAAGGTTTCTCCCTGACCTGCCTGGTTTCGAAACACAGGTCTCTCACGCTTGTAAGACGAGTGCTCTAACCACTGACCTACAGGAACGCCACAGGGTAACTGTGAAGAGATAGGGAGTGAGTGTTGTGTGCCTGGTGTACTACATACTAATCCACACTAGAGTTATCCCATGTTTGTAGTACCACTCTTTTGAGATGTGTAAATTTACCACCCCCTTCACCACCACCCACTAGCAGAATGTCTTTTATCAACAGGTGGCTCCTTAACAAAACTGGCGTATTACTCCACCGTGCAGCACAAGGTAGCCAAAGTGCGATCTTTCGATCATTATGGCAGAGTAAGTGAACGCACCACGGCAGTTCTGACGGCATGTTCTCTCGGGAATGGGCCTCGCCAAAGGTTTTTTTCTCTCTCCTCTCCCGGTTACATTTAGGGGAGGGGGGGTGGGGGGGCTAGTCTTTCCGGGAGAGGAGGAGGAAAGAATCCTTCTGTTTGCGCCAAAGTCCACACGTGATCTCCCAGCGACGTGATCTGCGCCCAAAAGACATCTCCATCCATCACCACCCTCCCATTATGCCGTCCGTTGAGTGGCTAAGTGTTTATTTATTGGGACCTTTCCAGTTATGGCTGCGCTGATAGATACAGGGGGAACCTTGGTGCACAAGTTGTACGTGGGTCTCTTTTGCATTCTTGATAGTGAGAGTAGGTTTGCTCTGCGCAACCTTCCTCCCCTCCCCTCCCCACCCCACCCCTCCCCTCCCCTCCCCTCCCCTCCCTCAAGTGGCAGGAATTGGGTGTCAGTTGTTGGAGATAATAATAATAATCCTTGCGTTTCATGCAGAGCCTTATCACTCGCTGACACGTCTCAAAGCTCTTCACGGAATACACTGTGAAGTGAATTGACTGTATGTTTTGCGGGGTGAGGGTGGGGAGGTGCGAGACGGGGGCAGCCAATTGCGCACAGCAGCGGAGTCCCCCCAAAAAATAGTCATGCATTGAGTGACATTAAAAAAAATATATTTTACTGTGATCGTTTGTAAGTTATGTGTTAGAGACACGGAATCTTGCTTTGTGCCTCACAGAGCGACCCTTTGCTCCTGGTTTGTAAGCGTCCAGACGATGAACCTTTGTACGAGATCTCTGTGCAGGAAGAGATCACCGCCAGGCTGCACTTTGTCAAATTCGAGAACGCCTACATCGAAACGTGCTTGGATTTCATCCAAGCTCACCTGGTCAACACCGAAACCAAAGTTATCAAAGCCACTGGGGGCGGAGCGCACAAATTCAAGAGCCTGATAGAGAAAAAACTGGGACTGAAGTAAGTGTTGATTATTCACTTTACCGTCAACAACAACAACAAAATTAAACTTGTATAGCGCTTGTCACGTCAGGAGGACGTCCCAAGGCATTGGACAGTCACTGCTTCAGACCTCAGCTGAGGACGGGAGTGGGGCGGGTGGGGGGAGGGAAGGAGGTGATTAGGAGTTGCCGATGGGTCCGAACGGCTGTTCATTGCGTTCAATGCAAGGACTTATTTATAAGATGTCCAAAGGAGCACTTTTTCCCCGCGCTGAAGCTCAGGAGGTTTACTGAGCCATCTGGCAGAGGGGAAATAGTGCTAAGGTTATTTCCACTGATCAACAGAAGCAGTCACCCGAAGGCGTAAATGTGAGATAACGAGATAACAAGTTTGCGGTGGCACCTTTCGTGTAGGGTGAATGTCTTTTAATCGTTTAAGTGTGTTGGCCAAGAACATGGTTAGGAAGGGCAGTCACGCCTGATTGAATAGAAGAATAGAATTCTAGCACTTGATATACAGAATATGCTTTAAAGTGAATTGACTGTATATTTTTTTGGGGGCGAAATGCAGCAGCCAATTGCGCACAGCAGCATCTCTACACAAACAGTCGTGGATTGAAATGACCAAACTTATTGTGCTTTTTGAGGGATTATGATCAGGCGTGTGGAGTAAGCAAACTTGCTCATCGTTTTGCCCCGACTGGAATGTGTTGTATAAAATAACAATATAAAATAACACAAAGTCAATCCATTTTACAGTAACCTGTGAAGTGATTTGAATCTTCTTAACAATGTGATAACATACGATATCAAAGCTCTCCCCTCCCTCCCCTCGCTCAGGGAGGTCCCTAGACTGTTAACCCCTTCGCTCTCCCGTCACTGATTATTCACTGTGAATTTTCAGTGCGGATCCTGTTTATGGTTTATATTTTCAACCCCATCTGTTGCTTTTTTTTTCTTTGCCGTCCCAATCCGAAGCGAACAATATGTAGAGACCCCTTAGACCTAACTAGGAATCTGATTCAGTAGCTTGTGTAATCCTCTTAGCGTTTCTATACATAGTTAAACCGCAGGCTGACAATGGATTAAAGTGATCTCCTGGTCTCCAGACTCGAATTAATTGCGTTGAGCCAGTGATGTTTTCTTTTTAATAGATTTTTCTAAAATTCAAATGCAAAAATCAATTAGTCGCAAAGCTACGTACAAGTATATTGATATGTAGAGCGCCTGTAAGTAACATCGACGCAAGTGCTTCACAAGTAACTTGCTGCAAAGTGGAGTAGTGACTGTGTGCTTTGTTGGCAAACAGAGCAGCCAATTTGATCACAACAAAGACCCTGGACTTTGAGGGGAGTGTAAACCCTTGATCTTCTGACCCAGCAGCGAGAGTGTGACGCGGAGCCCAGGCTCCTGTTGTGCGTCTGTGTGTGTGTGTGTGTGTGTGTGTGTGTGTGCGTGCATGTGTGTATGTTTGTGTGTGTGTGGCTGCCCCTGATTTGTTGCGATTTGTTTGTTGGGTTGGTATTCGACCCTCTCTCTCTTGACAATTCTTGCTTCTGGTGTTTTTTTGTTTGTAGAGTGGATAAGGAGGATGAAATGACCTGTTTAATCAAAGGCTGTAACTTTGTGTTGCGGAATATCCCTCACGAGGCCTTTGTGTACGTGAAGCACGCAGATCCCGAATTCCGCTTTCAGACCTCGCACCCTGATATCTTCCCCTACTTACTGGTAAACATTGGCTCCGGGGTATCCATCGTCCGGGTAAGTCACACAGTCAGCTGTGTGCGCTTTTATCTACTCTTGAAGCGACAGACCCTGGGTTCAATTCCAGGCAGGTCAGTCAGGCTGAAACCTTGGGCAACTTTCCTTATTTCACACACACCCACACAAGCCTGATAATAATCGCTCAACAAACAAAACTATAATAATAAATTGGTCATTTCAATCCACCACTGTGCGCAATTGGCTGCCGCGGTTTGCCCACAAATATATATACAGTCAATTCACTTTACAATATATTCTGTGAAGCGCTTTGAGACATTATTATTATAGTTTGTTGGTGATATCTCATTGAAAGGTGATGGTTGTGGGGTGGGTGAATGTGGAGGGTTGTAGTATAGATTGAATAAATACATCTGTGGTGTATGTGGTGGGTGGGGGTGTTTGTGTTTAATGTAGAAATAATGTAGAAAGCTTCAGTAATAATGTAGAAAGTTTGTGTTTGCCCACGGACCGCCATTCTCACGCCCGTCCTCTGATTTCCGCAGGTGGAATCCGAGGATCAATTTGAACGAATAGGAGGCAGCTCAATAGGTGGCGGGACGTTCTGGGGTCTCGGAGCCCTGCTGACAAAAACAAAGGTGGGTTTCCCCTCCTTCCCTCCCTCCCTCCCTCCCTCCCTCCCTCCCTCCCTCCCTCCCTCCCTCCCTCCCTCCCTGGCAGATCTTTCATCCCATTTCCCCCATAGCCGTTCATGTCCCTCGCTCAAACATTATACTCCCGAAGTTCCACTTACTCCCTTAGTGGTTTTACTTTCTCTTGCCTGTGTGTCATGACCAGCAATCTCACTCTGTGCTGCATCCGTTCTTTTGCGTCCACAAAAAGCACAATGATTGCCTTTCGCAGCAAAATCCTATAAAGCGCTTTGAGATGTCATCCCAAGGCTACAAGGTCGTGTATCAGCTGCACGGATTATTATTATTGTTGTTAATATTATTAGCCTGTGAAGCTATTTTGTCTTCAAACAGAATTGTGGCAGCTTCTCAAAACAGCCATGGAGTGAGTGAATGAGCATTTGTGTTTTTTAATAGCCCCAAGAGGCTTGTCAGCCAGGACCGCCCTTCTCTTTGCCAACGCACTTTATACAATCCGGGCTGTTTGTGTTCGCAGAGGTTTGACGAGTTGCTGCAGCTCGCCTCGAAAGGGCAACACACGAACGTAGACATGCTCGTGCGTGACATTTACGGGGGCTCCTATGAATGCTTCGGTCTGACGGGTGATCTTATAGCGAGCAGTTTTGGAAAATCTGCAACCACGGATAAAGGTGGGATGTGAAACTCCACACACGGACCTTTCTTTTGTTTGCCTTCACAAAGCTCCTGTAGCTCAGCGGTTAGAGCACTCTCAGTCGCCTTACAATCTGTGAGAACCTTCTGTTCGAATCGAGGCAGGTCAAGGTGAAACCTTGCGCAAGTTTCCTTTCTATTCCAAGCCTAATAATAATCCAAACATAATAATAGGTCATTTCGAACCTCGACTGTTTGTGGGGGACGCCGCTGTGCGCAATTGGCTTCCGTGTTTCGCCCAAATGAATAGTTAATTCATTTTGCAGTATATTCTGTGAAGCGCTTTGAGACACAGTCTCGAAGATGTGAAAAGCGCTATATCAAAATGCAAGGATTATTATTATTAAAATTGGAATGTTTATCAGAAATTTGAGTTTAAAAAAAAACCTTGAAGTCTTCATTTGGACGCCGATACTGCACAGTTGGTTTAAGTTCCCTCGCGGCCTGGGAGCTCATAGCCGGTCACTGTCACAGGTTGATGGGAGGGGGAAGAGAGCTCTGTCTTTCAGATGAGACGGTCAAACCCAAAAAGGGCCTGTTTGCATTCTTCAGGCAGACTTTAAATGATCCTTGGACTAACAACAACACATTACACTTGTCTTGTGCCTTTCACAAGTCATGAGGATGTCCCAAGATGCTGAACGGTTAGTTCTGAACCCGAACAGTGGGGGAGGGGAAGGGGAAGGAGAGTAGGGGAGGGGAGTTAGGAGGGATTAATACACTTATTAGCCCCATAGTGCGGGGAGTTTCTCCCTACGCCCGACCCCAGCTCGAGTCTGAAACAATGAAACTGTTGTGAAATCCGTTATGCTACAAAATGTCACGTCGTTGTTGTTGTTGTCAAGGGACATTGGGTGACTTCACCATGAGGTGGCGCTGCAGGACAAGGACTGACACTGATGTTGTGGTTTGCTTTGCTCCAGAGTTCACCAAGGAGGACATGGCAAAGAGTTTGCTTCACATGATCAGCAACGATATTGGCCAGTTGGCTTGCCTGTATGCCAAGCTCCACAACCTGAGCCGGGTCTACTTTGGCGGCTTTTTCATTCGAGGACACCCCCTCACCATGCACACCATCACCTACAGCATCAACTACTTTACTAAGGTAAGGTGGACGACCGCGCAAAAAAACCAACTAAACAGCAACCACAAATTGGCGTCAGGAGGACTTCCCAAGGCGCTGGGATGAGTCAGGGATCCTCGCCCGAGCTGGTGGTTTGGGATCAGGAGATGATGGGAAGGGCTGGGGAGGCAAGGGATAGGAAGGCGACCAAATGTGGGTGAACAAAAGCCAGCTGGATTTCGGATCTCAGAACTCCTTCGCCTCCTATTTCCCTTGCAGGCAAAAAATAATAATCCTTGCATTTGATATAGTGCTTTTCACATTGTATCGATGTGTCTATGCGCTTCACAGAATACACTGTAAAGTGAATTGACTGTATATATCTGTGGGCGAAACGCGGCAGCCAATTGCGCGCAGCAGCGTCCCCCACACAGTCGTGGATTGAAATGATCAATTGTATTATTATGGTTTTTTGGGGGATGGATTATTATTAGGCGTGTGTGTTATGTGGAGTAAGGAAACTTGCCCAAGGTTTCGCCCTGACCTGCCTGGATTTGAACACAGGTCTCACGCTTGTAAGGCACGTGAGTGCTCTAACCACTTTGCTACAGGAGTTCCACAAAATACTTGCAGGAAACCAGCTTTGGTTTGTTTGAATTCGGTTTGTCTCACAGTTTGAATTCATCTCTTTGTTGCCAGGGCGAGGTCCAGGCCCTTTTTCTCAGGCACGAAGGCTACCTTGGGGCGATCGGGGCGTTCCTGAAGGGCGCGGAAGAGGACAGTGAGTAATTGTTATCCTGAGATAATCAGAAACGTCTCACTTACTCCCGTTTCCCCCCCCCCCCTCCACCCCTACCGGGCAGGAGATTTACAGAACCTCCTCCACCATCGTTCTCCTCACGTTGTCACTGTCCTTCAGCCTCTCTGTCCCCCACACTATCCCACAGCCGCTTCGCACTCGCTCCCTCCCTCTCCTCCTTCAAGGCCGGACTCAAGACCCTCCTCTTCCGAGTGTGCCTTCTGCTTCCCTCCCAGCTCTCTAACTCCCACACGCAACTCTCTCCCTCCCGTGCCCAACTCTCACCCTCCCACTTCCAATTCTCTCCCTCCCCCTCCTAACTCTCTCCCGCCCCTCCCCCCTGCCCTGCCCCTCTCCCATGCTCGGGTCCCGTCCCGACTGTTTAACACCTTGGGACTTCCTCCTGATGTGAAAGGCTCTCTATAAGCGTAATTTTGTCTGTTGTTGATCCTTCTCCTCTCTCCAAGATCCCAACCAGTACAGTTGGGGAGAGAACTATGCTGGCAGCTCAGGGCTGATGAGCACCTCTCCTGATGTACACCCGATGCAGAGGGCACGCAGTGGGACGGTACGTGTCTCCGACATTCCCCCCCCTCCCCATGAATGCGATAATAATAATAATCCTTGCATTTTTGATATAACGCTTTTCACGTCTTCTAGACTGTGTCTCAAAAATACTTCACAGAATATACTTGTAAAGTGAATTGACTGTGTATGTATTTGTGGGAGAGCGAAACGCGGCAGCCAATTGCGCACAGCAGTGTCCCCCCCACAAATAGTCGTGGATTGAAATGACCAATTTTGTTATTGTGGGTGTGTGTGTGCGTGTGTGTATGTGGATGGGGTAAGGAAACTTGCCCAAGATTTCGGCCTGACCTGCCTGGATTCGAAACACAGGTCTCACATTTGTAAGGCGACTGAGTGCTCTAACCACTGAGCTACTCCTCTCTCCCCACCAACCACATGTGTGTATTTATTATCTACAAATCCCATTGAGATAGATGTCGTCTGATGGGTCAAACCACAGAGAACTTCCCCTCTTTCATTCTGTTTGTCCCCTTCCCCACCATTGCACACCCAGCTTTTATATTTATATTCAGTTCAAATCATTGCCCGATTCCTATTTTTTTCGGTGATGATCTGAACTCGATCCCTCATTAGTTACTGACTCACTGTCCACTCACTTCCCCCCCCCCCCCCCGCACCCCCACCCATTTAAACATATCAAAAAGCCTCATCTCCGCCCCCCCCCCCACCACCCATTGCTCATTTTGTTTTTATTTCCGTCCGTCATCCACTTTGCACGTTGATGTTCTAACATGCGTCTTTCATTCCTTTCTGGTCTCTTTCGTTCACCGTCCTCCCGACAGTTTTCAGTAAGTGACGCTCTTAAAAACTTTCTCGTTTGGGGTTTTCCTCACATCCTCACTGGCCCTGTGATGAGATTACCCGTTCTGCTGAATGCTTGAGTGTGTGTGTGTGTGTATTAGCCAGTGATGGACACTGTGCCCCATATCTCTCGATATTCTGACCTACAAAAAAAATCTATATTACCTCCCCCGGGTTTATAACCTCATTCATTTCATATAGCGGCTTTTCATGACTCTTAGACTGTCTCAAAGTGCTTCACAGAATATACAGTAAAGTGAATTGACTGTATATTTTGTGGGCCCCCATGTCCATATCTCATGGCCATTGAGCTCTCTCATCCCCACGCAGGAGCAAAGGGAGGGCGGGAGTGTGGGTGGGGGAGTGTGGGTGGGGGTGTGTGGGTGGGGGTGTGTGGGTGGTGGCATGGTGGAGAGGGGTGGAGTTCCAGCCAGCATTTGCTGAGTGAGAATGTGCTGCTGTTGCCAGATGTTCCTGAGTGCCGTTGTGTCAGCCACGTGTGGAGCTTTCTTTTACTCGCTTTGTTCTGTGCGTTTGCAGTTTCTCACATTTTGGGGACGGTGGGTGCGGAGGAGGGTGGGGTGATGGGTGTGGGGGGAATGGGTGGGTGGGTGGAGAGTGTCAAGGGTAGGTGCGTGTCTGAGCGACACCCCTCACAGGGTTATGAGCAAGAGGAATAATGTGTGCTTTCAGCCACTGACTGACTGATTGATTAATTGATTGATTGATTGATTGATTGGCAGTTTGACATGCTGGAGATGGACCGACTGGAGAGACAGCTGGTGAACCTCCCTCTCCTCCTCGACGCCTCGTCCTATGTCCCTGACACCGTTGACCTGACAGAAGATGCCATGGCAAGGGAGTACTGGCTGAGCTGCTTCGAAGATGCTTTGGATGGTGTAAGGTCTATAAATCTCTTTCCGCTGGAGGAAATGTATTGTTACACACTTTAGCAACAGCTGAACAAGTGTAGCAGAGAGAGCCCTGGCCTTTAAACTTCTCTTTGTTTCGGGTGTAGAGCAAAGGAATATTTGGTCATTTTTTAGTCCACGACTGTTTGTGTGGAGGGAAGCTGCTGTACGTGATTGGCTGCCGCCTTTCGCCCACAAATATATATAAAATATATATACAGTCAATTCACTTTACAGTATGTTCTGTGAAGTGCTTTGAGATGTCTAGACGACGTGAAAAGCGCTATTTAAAATGCAAGGATTATTATTATTATTATTTAGCAGGTTTAGGCGCTTCTGTTTTGAACCCGCGGCCTTTATTTCTCCCCCCAACCCACCCCCACCCCCATCTTGTCCCTCTGTGTTTTTCAGGTGGTGAAGAGGGCGGTCGCGAGTCAGCCACTGCTGTTGGACGCCGCGGAAAGAGCAGAGAAATTCCGTCAGAAATACAGGCACAAGCTTCAGACGCTCAGACACCAGCCATTGTAAGCATCGGGTCGAGGGTAGTGGGCAAGGGTGCAGTGTAATGTAGGCCTGACGCTCTATTGAGGTCAAATATAAGGCAGCCTGGCTCTTTGCTAATAACCTTTCCGCCCCCCCCCCCCCCCCCTCCCTGTATTTCAGCGCCTACGGATCTTTGACAGTGCGGAGTTTGCTGGACACAAGGGAGCACTGTCTGAACGAGTTCAACTTTCCCGATCCTTACTCGAAGGCAGGTTGCGTTCCCTCTTTAATATTTTAATTTTTTTTAAATGAATGCAAAGTCCGGCCGGAGTTGCACCCAACCCCGCCCCCTCCACCACCACCCCTGACTACAAGACGCAAAATCCCCCACCTGAGCTCCAACCCGCACACAACCTGTGGAGCCTAGCCCGGTTTGTGGAGCTCCTGTAGCTCAGTTGTTAAGAGCACTCGCCTTGCGAGTGAGAGGGCTGGGTTCGATTCCAGGCAGGTCAGGGCGAAACGTCGGACAAGTTTCCTTACTCCACACACACGCCTAATAATAATAATCCCTCCAAAAAAAACGAATAATAATTTGGTAATTTCAACCAACGACTGTTTGTGGGGGACGCTGCTGTGCGCAATTGGCTGCCACGTTTCGCCCACAGATATATACAGTCCATTCACTTCACGGTATATTCCTTGAAGCGCTTTGAGACGTCTACAAGATGTGAAAAGCGCTACGCAAGAATGATTATTATGATTATAATAACCTATTGTGTGTGTGTGTTCTCTCTCCCACAGGTGAAGCAAAGGGAGAACGATGTAGCCCTGAAGCACTTCCAGAAGGTGGTGGAGGCCTTGGAGTCGCTGAGCATGGAGCAGAGGCAGTTTGCGTTGGTGAAGGGCCTCTTAGCTGGCAACGTCTTCGACTGGGGAGCCAAGGCTGTGTCAGAGTGAGTGAGTTCACGAGCGAGAGTGAGAGAGAGAGAGAGACTGGAGCAGGAATCTGCGAAGGAACAGGAGAGGAGGGGGAAGAAGAAGAGGAGGCTACTTATCTCAGCCGTTGCTCAGCTCTTTCTCCAATTGGATTCCATGTTACCCTTGTATCTCTCTCTCTCTCTCTCTCCCTCTCTCTCTATCTCTCCCCCGCTCCCTCTCTATGGTACCCTCCGGCGTTCCATATTCCCACCAACTGTTTGTGCAAAGATATTTACACAAAAGTGAGGCTCCCCTGATCCACCTCCCTACTCACTTTTACAATTTTTATCGTTACAATGAAAAGCTATTTGGCCTTAGGGAGGGGTGGGGGTGGGGGGGTGGGAGGGGTGGGGGGTGGTCGGGGGAAGAGAGGCAGTATTGGGTGGGGGGTGATTGGGGGTGGGAGGGTGGTGGTTGGGGGTGGGAGGGATGGGGGTGGGGGAGGTAGGCGGGTTTGATTTATTTTTGTTTGTTTGGGTGAATATTTTAAGCTGGGCGAGCCTTTAGCAATGTTCGGAGAGAGTTAGAGATTGTCTTTGTCCTTCGCTGCAGAGAGTGATTAAATTTTTTTTTGTCTTTCAGTGTTCTCGAAACAGATTCCGCCTTTGGTTTTGAAGAAGCAAAGAAGCAGTTACAAGGTGAGTGGGGAGGGCGGGTTTGAGAATCTTATCTCGGGCGTGCAGGCTTATGAGAGGGTGAATGCGAGAAGGGAGGGAGAGAGAAAGAGAGAGAGAGCAAAAGCACATTTGAATCATGCCAAAGTTCCCCTTTCACACAGATCTGAGGCTATTTTGACAACAACAAAAACAACAACAAATTACATTTTCACGTCAAAAGGACGTCCCAAGGCACCGGACAGTCAGGCATCCGCACCCGAGCTGGTGGTTTGGATCAGGAAGGGGTGGAGGGTGGGGAGGGGAGGGTAGGTGTCAGGGTTAGGAGGGTGACCGAAGGCACGGTCGAAGAGGAGGGTTCTTGAGACATTACAACTTGCGTGCGATCGTTCTTAACGAGAAGTGTCTTTGGGTGATCGAACCTTACACTCACACATTTACTTGTTAAGCAATCTGTGAACATATCTGGCAAGGTTAGCCCCCCCCCCCCCCCTACGCCCCAAACTACCCAACCCCCAAATACCCGCTTCTCCCCCCCCACCATTGAAATCACCATGTCCAGCGTCTAACGGAGAATTCTGTTCTTGTGTATCTCAGCTCGCCCATGGCTGGTGGACGCGTATGATGACTGGTTAGAACGACTCAAGGTAGGATTGGGGGAGAAACCCTTGGCTCCTGTATTGGGGTGACGTATCTGGGCGGGGCACAAGGTGGGGGCTGGGTGTATGGGGGTAGGGGTGGGGGTGAAGTGGGGGAGAAGAAACTCAAGTGCTGAGACTGTGACGCGAGACTATAAACCCGAAACACGTTCGAATCCATGATATTCTGCCTGCGCTCGCTTGTCCTAACGATAGGGGCCTTTCATTTAATCCCGCTCGGAAACTCCCATTCCAATCCAGCGGGAGGCGAGGAGTGGAGGGACGGAGGAGCGGAGGGGAGAGAGAGAGAGTTTGTCACCCACTGTCCCGGATTCACTGAGTTTCTATCCGGCATGTCGGGGCGCAGGGCATGGAAAAGCAGACACCAGAAGAATCGTTCCTGTAACCAAAATACCAACCCCCTGCTGGCTTTCTCTTGCAGGGTCCTCCTCACAAATGTGCCTTGTTTTTCGTAGATAATAGTGGAATTGACCTAATACTTGGAGTTTTCCCATTTGTCAGGGAGCTGCTCTCGAGAGGCACAGAGGTAAGGTTTCTCTCTCTCTCTCTCTCTCTGTCTCTCTGGTACGTGGTCCCCCACCCCCTACGCCCCTCCCCCCCCCCCCCCCCCCACTGTGTGTAGTTTGTCACTAATCTAGGTACAGCCACTGCTGCCTGCTCACAATTGGGGTGGCTTCGTTCTCTGTGGACCGGAGGTAGTGTTTGGATGGCTAGCTGGCTGGCTGGCTGGCGGGAGTGAGGGATGGAGGGAGGGAGGGAGGGACGGAGGGAGGGAGGGAGAACACTGTTTGCCTGTCACAGCCTCAGCTACCCAGACTCGCTGACGAGAGAGCCCCCGCCATGTCGTAACGTTGCTGTGTGTGTCGTTGTCCGTCTCTCCCCAACCCCCTCGTTAAAGGTCATCTTAGCCAGTAACTCGGGACCGGCGTTGAATGACGTGACCTGCAGCGAGTTGACCATCGTGACTGAGAGGATAGCAGCCATGGACACAGTGATCAGGTACCTAGCGCATAGAAACTATTGCGATGTGGATCGACCGCTCGCGCATGTGTGTGTGTGTGTGTTTGTCATCACGCAGTGGCAGCCAATTGCCTACGGCAGTGTCTCACAAACAGTGATGGGGCCTGAGCGATCAAATGACAACGACGATGAGACGATACAAGGATATACAGGTGTTAACTTCACTCACTCATTCACTCTCTGCTTTGTTCCTTCAGCACTGCGTTAAACGAGGGTAAACTTCTACTGGTTCAGAGTGGCTCCAGTTCTCCCTGTCTAGATTTGAGGTGTGTTAACTGTTCCTTCCTTTCGTGACTTTTGTTAGCAAGTTTGGAGAAAAAAAAAAAGCCAAGTCGTTTCTAACCTTTTGTCACTCTTTCTCTCTTCCCCTGCCCCCCCCCCCCCGGCCCCTCACACACACACACACACACGCACTCTCTCCCCCATTTCCTCCTGCAGTCGACTTGACAAAAGCCTGGCCACCGTGGTGCGGGAGAGGAAGACTGACCTGGTGGTGATCGAAGGGATGGGCCGAGCCATCCACACAAACTATTACGCCGCGCTGCGATGCGAGAGTCTGAAACTGGCGGTGATCAAGAACGCCTGGCTGGCCGACCGGCTCGGAGGCAAGATATTCAGTGTGGTGTTCAAATACGAACTCGCCCCACTGTGAATTCAGGGTGGGGAGAGGGGGAAGGGGGTGGGGGCGGTTGATGGGGCGGGTGGGGGAAAAGAGGGAATGGGGGAGGATGGGTGTGTGTGAGTGGGCGCTGGCAATCAAGGACTTGTCAAATATTATCGCTATTCATTCACCACCTCTCCCCCCACCCACCCACCCACACACAACGCAAACACCCCTGCCTTCCCTGTCACTAAACTTATCCAGAGCTCCGAACACGTCTGCTGGGGATCAGCAAGCTTTTGTGTCAGAAGCAATAATAATAATAATATATATTATATTATACGATGTACAGCACGCACATAATTTTTTGTTTCAAAGACATTTATTGTACTGTATTGTATTGTGTTGTATTGTATGACGAGGCGGCGTTTGTTGGAGCGCCCACCGACCTTAAACCCGCAGACAATCAAGTGAGATGTTGTTAAACCCTTTCACGCACTCATAGACGCACGCACACACACATGCACACCAGTTCCAATTCAGACCCGACTACCTTCACTAACCGCCCCCCCCACACACACACACACAAACACACATAGTCGGACAGCAGATCATGTTGGAAACAAGCTATATGTCGTGCCCCACTCCCCGCCCCACCTACTTCCTCCCCCCCCCCCCCCCCCCGCAAACACTTGCTGCTGTATCCTGGAACGCTTGAATATAATAATGGGCCATTCTCTTTCTCCTCCCTCCTCCCTCCCCCCTTCAACCCCCCCAACCCCACACAAACACACTGTGATCCAGCTACGAAAAGACAGCGGAGAGTTTGTGGTTTAGTTTTAGGGGAGGAGATGGCGGGGGGAGAGTGGTGGGGGGGCAGTTTGATTGAAATAACCTGAGCAGGGGCTGCCATGATTGTCTTACATGTCACTACCCCCCACCCCAGTGTGGAGGTGATCAGAAATTCTAGTGGGTGGGGGGGGGGAGGCATTGGTGCTGTGTTTGTTGTCAGGTTAGATATGGGTGGGGGGGGCACATCTCTGGCTTCAACAGAAACTTCAGACCGAAATTCCGTTAAGAAATATCGTCACACACATCACCACACACCCCCCCGCCACCCAAACACACCAAGCTTCCCGCGGGGTGGGGGCGGGGTGGGGGGCCAGTGGCTCCTCACTTCAGCATCAGTTCACCAAAAAAACAACTGTTTTCATTCTTGCAAATAAATGAAATCTTTTATTTTTATGACACTTAACTTGCTTTGAGGGTTTGTGAGTGAGCGAGCGAGGGAAGGAGAGAGCGAGCGAGCGAGCGATACTTCCGCCGATAATTCTGCACACTTCCTAGTCGCAAAAGTGCTGGGCAAGTCAGGGATTTGTACACAAGCCAGGAGGCTAGGATCAGGAGGGGGCGGAGGGGAGGAGTGGGACATCTTATCGACGTCTCAATATACTAGAATGTACCGTGAATGTACCGCGAAGTGAATTGACTATATTTGTGGTGCGAACAGGTTTATGTATAATGTTAGCCGGTCACAGAAGTAGGGAGGAGCCAGGCTGTGGAGGACTTTGAAGGCGAACGAGTTTTTAAGGCGCATCGACTTTTCTGAACTCCTGGGAATCAAAATTCACAAAGAGCTAAGCACTGTCACTTTTAAAGTAATTTATTGAAGTAAATAAGAATCAACAGGAATAAATTTTTAGGTATAAAAAAGAACCCATTCACAGTTAAGATTAAAAACCGTCTCGGACCAGACACAATACTGGTGAGAGAAAGCGCAGCCA
This sequence comes from Hydrolagus colliei, assembly GCA_035084275.1. Classification (NCBI taxonomy): domain Eukaryota; kingdom Metazoa; phylum Chordata; class Chondrichthyes; order Chimaeriformes; family Chimaeridae; genus Hydrolagus; species Hydrolagus colliei. Next base: position 5,214,080 of record CM068767.1, read on the forward strand.
TAGTGAGTGCGGAATGAGTACACGGGGATTAGTGAGCGGGGCCATTAGTGTATGAATTGAACAAGCACGGAGAGAGGTTTCCAACAAGCAGCATTGATTGCAAGAAACCTTTACATTTTCCATTGTAAAGGTAGACGTTTATTTGAGGAGGACATGCTTGTGGGGTTATGGGGAGAGAGCTGGGGGAGTGGGATTAAATTACTCTTTTAAAAGAGCCGGCACACATACTCGATGGGTCGAATGACCTCCTTTTGTGCTGTAAGATTCCATGATTCTAAACTCATTCACTGCTTCACTCTTCACCCCCCAAAGCTTGAGGCCTCTCTAACCCGCCTCCGTTAGTAAATGCATCACCTGTTTTCCAATCCCAGTGGCCATGAGGATTTTTCCTGCCCTCCCTTGCTCAGCTCAATGGTCTCCAGACAGCCGTCACTTTTTACTCCAGGTTAATAACATTTTTGTTAGGAAAAAAAAGTCTGCTAATTGTTACTGATGAATTCCTTTCCCAGGGACTTGAGTTTCGGGTGGAAGGAAAATGGAGGGGGAGGGGGGTGGGGGGGGTTAGGGGGAATGGGTTTGGGAGGGTGAGGAAAATGGGCTAAGGGGACCTTCCTTGCCTAGTTCTTCAGGCTTTGCTCTTCTCCTTGCCATCAACTTCGCTCCTTCCCTTCAACCGAAAGCTCAGATCCTCGGAGAAGACATTGCAGCAAGATCTCTGAGGATGAGAAGGACAAATTATTGGTGGTGGGGTGAGGGGGGTGTGTGTGGGGGGGAAGGTGAGTTGAGGATTTAAACTGACTGCGCTTCAGTGATAATAATAATAATCCTTGTATTGATACAACGCTTTCACAACTTCTAGACTGTCTCAAGCAGCTGCTCAGCAACGTCCCCCCAAAAAACAGCCATGGGTTCAAATGACCCAATTGTATTATTGAGGTTTTCTTTTGGAGGTATTATCAGGCACGCGCGCGTGTGTGTGTGTGTGTGTGTGTGTGTGGAGTAAAGAAACTTGCCCAAGGTCTCTCCCTGACCTGACCTGCCTGGATTCGAACCGCGGGTCTTTGACACCCACTTGGAACACCGTAGCTTACAGGTCTCCACCATATCAGAATGAATTGGCAAAATATCATTATTATATGGAATAAATTTCCCCCCATAACTCCACGGCGTTCGTCAAGATGCTAGAACAACGAGAAAATTACCTTTTTCTGATCGGCGGCTTTCCTGGACTTGAAGGCCAGCTCTGCGCAAGCCACCACCATAGCCACCGCCAAACCAGCCGCCAGCAACATGAAGAGGCCACCCAGTGGGTTGCCAGACAGGGGTCCTCCCTGGCCTACATCCTCGAGGATGCATGACCTCGCCCACCACTTGTTCTTCAGTTGGTCCAAGTCACCAGCCTCCCTCAGCTCCAAGATGGCAACAGACAGGTCCTTGGTTAATGGGGAATCTGGGGGATCAGAGAGAGAAAGAGAGAGAGCGAAGATGGAATGATTGTATGTTACAGTCTTATTTCCACATTCAACTCCCTCCCTCCACTCACTCACTCCCTCCCTCCCTCCACTCACTCACTCACTCACTCACTCACTCACTCTCGCTTGTGTAAGGCAAGTGAGTGCACTTGCCTTACACAAGCGTGAGATTTGTGTTTCGAATCCAGACAGGTTAGGTCAGGGCGAAGCCTTGGACAAGTTTCCTTACTCCACACACACACACACACACACAACTAATAATAATCCCTCAAAAAAAAAAGATTTTTCAATCCACGACCTTGTGGGGGACGCTGCTGTGTGTAATTGGCTGCCGCGTTTCACCCACAAAATATACAGTTAATTCACTTACTGTTCACTTGAAGCGCTTTGAGACACAATCTAGAAGACGTGAAAAGCTCTATATCAAATGCAAGGATTATTATTATTATTATTTGGACCTGAGCTGGGGGATGTGGAGGGGATGCGGTGGGGGGGCGGGTGTAAGTGGGAGGAGAAGGAAGGGTTGGGATCAGGAGGGAGAGCAGGTCTCGATGAGAGGAGACTATAATAATAATCTTACATTTGATATAGCGCTTTCCACATCTTATCAACGTCTCAAAGTGCCAAGACGCTTGGGGGGGGGAAGGGTTTGGGGGAAGGAGAGCAGAAGAATTAACTATATTTGTGGCCAAACGCAGCAGCCAAATTGCGCACAGCCAGTGTCCCACAAACAGTCGTGGAAATGGGGTTAGGGGAGAAAGGGGGAAAAGAGGTTAGGAGGAGAGGGAGGGAAAAGGGGGGGGGGGGTCGGGTAAAGTCTGGGAGGAAAAGTGGGGGGTAAGGGGGGAGAGGGAGGGAAAGATGGGAAGGGTTAAAATCAGGGAGAAACGTGGTGGGGCGGTGGGGGGAGAAAGATTGAAAGTGGAACCCACTGGGAGGGGCTCCGACGCCATATCCTCTGAGCCCGATGACTTCGGCGGCCATTCTCAGGTCGCAGTGCTGAGCGATGGCGTATTGCAAGGACACGGTCTCTCCGATGAAGGCGTAGTTGGATTCTCGGACGCGGAGGATGGCCTCGTCTATAGAGGACACCAGCACGTAATCCTGCTTCCTCTCCATGTTCTCGTAGATGGCGTGGTACGTGGGGTTTATGGAATTCTGTCAACATCAACGACGACGAGGTAAATAAACACACACATTCCCTGTTCCTTTCTGTGACTGTCCTAATCTTGTGGGCATCCATCTCTCCTGCTTCAATACTTGAATACTTTTCAGATGTTGAACAGAAAAGTGAACAACTCTACAAGATCCTTTCTTTTTTTGATGAATTTTTTTGATGAATAATCTGGACAATTTAAAAATTGAACTTTACTTCTCCATCTTGTTCGCAACATTGATTTGGTCACAAAACAGCACGTAAGGATTACTGTACTGTGTGTCTTTAAATCGCTAACAGTATCACTAACCCGCAATTAACTGGAATTAATAAATATATCTGTCAATTGTAAAACATTTGTGTCGGTCCTTACTTCACCACACGGTCACAAATATAAACTGACCCTTACACCCTCCGATCCCCTCCCCTCCGATCCAATCCCCTCCCCTCCCCTCCGATCCGATCCCCTCCCCTCCGATCCACTTCCTTCCCCAGGCCCCACACCCTACCACCCACCAACTCCCACGGACCTTGAAGAAGTGGTAAGTGGAGCCGCTCTTGATCGTGCCATAGTCCGTGTCCTTCTGATTGACCAGGTCCTGGAAGGAGTTGATGGCGGGTTTGGGAGAGTCTGACCTGAGCGTTGTGGTCATGCTGGTCGAGTAGACCAACAGCATCACGATGACAAACAGCCACCAGGCCGCGCCGATGATCCGAGTGGACGGGGCCTTGGGGTGGGGGCCAGCGCCTGTCGGCAACACGAGATAGGCGAGTCACATCGGTGTTCACCCCCAGCCCAGGGGCACAGAGGACAATGACTTTCACCTCCTCCAAGACATTGTCCTCTGTGCCCCTGGGCTGGGGCGTGAACACCGATGTGACTCGCCTATCTCGTCCGTCTGCCCGACCAGGCGCTGGCCCCCACCCCCACTATTATCCCCCACCTCCCCCTCCCCCCCACCACCATCCCACTGTCTCAACGATGTGATAAGGCACCATTATCAAGCGCAAGGATTGCTATCGTGAGGGTTACGCACCCCCTTTTAGAGTAGAGGAACTCACTCCTGACTATCCTTTGCACCATTCCCAATCTCTCTGCTTCGAATGCCCTTTAAAAAAAAAACGATCTTTCCCTTTGGTCACAACCCTTTATAAGCCCCTTGGGACGTCCCGACGTGAAAGGAGCTCTATAAATGTAATTTTGTTGTTGTTGTTCGATAGCATCTTCAAGACCCAATAAGAATTATTATTATTATTATTATTGCCCCTAAAAAAGCCTATGCCCTCCCACCCCAGGCCGGGGGTCCCAGTCCACTGGTCAGTCTAGTCCCAGAGTCGTTACCTTGCAGAGTGAGAGCCCCCACTCCAAACCAGTAGCTGTCCAGGAGAGAGAAACGGTTGCTGCGTTCCTCCGTTTCACTCCATTCCTTGGGGCTCAGTCTGCGGGGAAACGCACAAAGGATCAACAAACCCAGGCAACCCATAGTTCATGAACCTTGCGTTTGGAACCGCTCTTGCAGCTCAGTGGGTTCGAGCACTCACTCGCTCTCCTTAACAAGCGTGTGAGATCTGTGTTTCGAATCCAGGCAGGTCAGGTCAGGGCGAAACCTTGGGCAAGTTTCCTTACTCCACACACACACACACACACACACACGCGCCTAATAATAATCCCTCGCAAAAAAAAATCATAAATTGGTCATTTCAATCCACGACTGTTTGTGGGGGTAGGGACGACGTGCTGTGCGCAATTGGCTGCTGCGTTTCGCTGTCCCACAAATATACAGACCCAGATCTCTCACGCTTGTAACCCCCCGGGCTACAGGAGAGCCAATCTCAGAGGGTTCATAATCGTCCATAATAGTTCATATTATTCTTATATATTTAAAAAATGGTCACTCAATCAATAACCTTTTGTTGTTGGGGACGCTGCTGTCCAACAATAATTGGCTGCCGCGTTTCGCCCACCATGCACAGTCACTCCACTTGACAGTATTATTCCGCGAAGCGCTTCGACACACCTCAACGACGCGACGAGGCATCGAATGAAAGGATTGTTATTGATCGGTTTGGTTGGTTGGTTCTCTCTTTCTCGCTCTCTCTCCCACTCTCTCTCTCACACACACACTCTCTCGCTCTCTCTCTCTTACCTGGCCGCTAGGAAGAGGCAGAAGCAGGTGACCAGGTAGGCCACGAGGATTCCGATCCATGTCTCCAAGGGGAAGGGGCTGAGGAAGAGGAAGAGGCTGGAGGTAGGGACCGCTTGTTTCTTGATCAGGATACTCAGCCCGGTGGATATGAAGGGCGTGGACAAGTTAATGTCTCGCGCTCTCGTGGCTGTGATAGTCAACGGGGCTATTACCAGGTCAACTTCCTGTCACCCAGGGAGACACAAGACGAGGTCAAGGATACCCTGGCTAACAACTATACCCCCAGCTCCACCCCACCCGTCCATCCACTCCTGTCTGCCCCCCACTCACTCACCCCTCCACACTCTCACCCCGCTCCAATCCTCACCCCCATTCCTCCTCCCCCAACATCTTGGGACCTAAAGGGCGCTCTATGAATGTAATTTTGCTGACGCTGTTGTTGTTGTTGTTTTGTTCTTCCCACTCCCATTACTCATCCCTTCCTCCCCGCTCCTCAACCTCTCTCCCTGTTACCCTCCCACCCCCCACCACACACACTCTCACAGCCCCCAATCTCCCCTCCACTCTCCCCCTTCGACCCCATTCCTCCCACCGACCCCCAATCTCATCGCCCCGATCTTCTTTCCCTCACCACACTCTTTCTCCCCCTCCCCCCACTTACCCTCCACCCCACTACCATCTCTCCACGAAGTGAAGCAAGACACTAGTGTGTCTTGCTTGCCCTCAACCAAGCTTCCCACCCTTGCAAACCAACACCCAGACATCTCAGATGTAGGTGTAGGTGGGGGGGGAGGTGTGGTTGGGGATGGGGGGTGGAGGGTGAGGGTGGTTGGTGGAGTGGGGGGGGGGGGAGAGATGGTTGGGGGGGGGGGGGGGGGCCTTACCTCCCTAACGGCCTCTCCCACCAATCCAGTCCACGAACCGTTCTCCAGTTTGGTGCCGTAGAATCCGTCCCTGACGAGACGCAGATTGTAGTTGAAGCCCATCTTTTGGGACAGCAAATCCAGCAAATCTATGCAATAGCCTTCGAACCCACCGCCAGACTGCTGGCTGACAAAGGGCGTCGCCTGGTCAGGCAAAGAGATCCACAATCATCACCATCATCATAATCCTCATGTCCTAGAGACGTCTCAAAGCGCTTCTCAGACTATACTGTGGATGGAGGCAAGCCTTGCAAGTGTGAGATCTGTGTTTCGAATCCAGGCAGGTCAGGGGCGAAACTTTGGACAGGTTTCCTTACTCCACACACACACACACACACACACACACACACACACACGCACACGCGCCTAATAATAATCCTTCCAACTCAAAACACAATAAGAAAAATTGGTCATTTGAATCCACGACTGTGTGTGTGGGGGACGCTGCTGTGCGCAATTGGCTGCCGCGTTTCTCCCACAAATCTATACAGTCAATTGAGTTTACAGTACATTCTGTGAAGCGCTTTGAGACGTCGATAAGATGTGAAAAGCCGCGATATCAAATGCCAGGATTATTATATATTATTACACCATCGATTGGATTGACCGTGTGTTTTGTGGGAAAATCACAGCGGTCAAATTGCGCACAGCATCGTTTCCCGCCCCCCCCCACCCCACCCCCCCATCCCCCCAAACCCCACCACCCCCCCCACACTTCGCTTTGAATGACCCAGAGTTTTTTGTTTCTTTGGAGTAATTAGTACTCCAAATTAGTACCCCCACCCCCCACCCCCATCCCGGGAAAGCGATCCGTCAACACAGGTCCTCTCACTTGCCATAATAATAGGCCTAACAAATTATTGTTAGACAATAAAAGGTTTCCAGGAAGGGGCAGGCAAGGAGACAGACAGACAGACAGACGGACATACGGACATACAGACATACCAGGATGGTGGAGATTGAGAGTGTTGAGGCTTTACTCTGTCTCTTGTCTCGGTTTTGTACCTGTGTGTGTGGGGTGGGGTGGGGGGGTGGGTGGGGGGGAAGCCGGAGAAGAGACAATCAGTGACTGGGAAACGGGAGGGGCAATCGATCCCTCCGAGAACTGGCTCACCTCGTCCCGATAACATTCCCAACGTTTTCCCGGAAGAAAGACCTCGAGGAAGACGAGGGGGAGACCATCTGATCTGATTTTCCCAGAGACCAACT
>CM068767.1:5225986-5232818 GCA_035084275.1 Hydrolagus colliei
AACAAACGCGTTTTAGAAAAAAACACATAAAAAATCTAATATAATTGACCTAAGGACCAGAGGGGATACGGAGAGAATGGTTATAAAGAGAGTTGTTACGGTCCAGTAATGTACTGCCTGAAAGGGCGATGGAAACAGATTCAACAGTAGCTTTGCAATAGGGAGTTAGGTAGGTACATGAGAAGGGAAAATTCGCAGGTCAATGGGAGTGAGAGAGGGGGGGGGGGTTGGGGCTAGATGGGCAGCTCTTTCAATGAGCCAGCACAGACTCCAAATGCCAAATGGTCTCCTTCGGTGCTGTAGGAATCGATGAAATAAGCACATACAAAAACTCCCTCTCTCTCACTCTCTCTCTCGTAAATTTTTTTTAAAAAATCCCCGAAAACTTCCCCCAAAACACAAAGACAAATTTGTGGGAGGGGTGGTGGTTGGGGGGGGGGGGGGGGGGGGGGATGGGGGGTAGGGGGGTAAGGAAAAAGGATGTTTCTTGTGTAGAGAAGGACAATGAAAAAGGCCAAACAAAAACTCAACTCGTCTCATGAGCTGTCATTGGCTCACAAAGCAACGAGGGACAGGGTTTGATGGAAGGTTCCAGCAACGGCCCGTGAATGAATTAGGCTTTTTGTTTTGCGGGTGGATGGCAAGGGAAACGTTTCTTCCCAGTGTGGAGGCTGAGCGGGGGCGTTCGTCCCGTGCGTGGCGAGGGTCTTGGTCTGGGTTTCCTCGGTGACCGACTCGGGAGCCCTTGTGGCTGTCACTCGCAGGGAGGGAGGGAGGGAGGGAGGGAGGGAGGGAGGGAAAGTAGCTCCTGCGAAAAAAATTGTGTCTCCACGGTCCCAATCTCTACCATCTATTCCTGTTTCCTTGAGGACAGAGAGAGAGAGAGAGAGAGAGAGAGAGACCAAGAGTCAACAACAACAACAGCAATTTACCCAATTCCGAGAGTATTAGGACATATTGGCAAGAGCCAAGGCTTGGGGTGGGGTGGGGTGGTGGGGGAAGCCAGCGTGTATGTTGAGGGTAACTGTTGGGAGTCTAACCAAGTAAAACCACATTGACATCACTGTCCAAGATCATAAGAACTGTTCGAATGAATAAAAGCCTTCAATCCATTTGGTCTCATCATTCCATAGTGTCTTTCCCACTGTGTTCCCATCACAGCATCAAGCTATTTTCTTAAATGTGTCCAATATCCTGTTTTAGTTTTTTAGTGGTTAGAGCACTCACCTTGCAAGCGAGAGACCTGGGTTCACTTCCAGGCAGGGGTGAACTTGGGCTAGTTTCCTTTACTCCACACACACACACACACACACGCGCGCGCCTGATAATATCCCTCCAACAAAAAAATTATAATTAGTCATTTCAATCCACGACTGTTGTGTGTGTGTGGGGGACGCTGCTGTGCGCAATTGGCTGCCGCGTTTTGTCCACAAATACATACAGTCAATTCACTTTTACAGTATATTCCATGAAGCGCTTTGAGATGTAGAGTAGAAGTCATGAAGCAGATAAGAGAGGAGGAGGAAGAGGAGGAGGAGGGGTGGCGGGGTGGTCGGGGAAGATGTCTCTATTGTGGTACGAGCTTGTGGTACCACCTTGTGGTAACGAGCGAGTTACTCTAGAACCTGGTGACTGCGGTGGGTGGAATTTATTCAGCTGAACCACCCATCCCCCAACCTCCAACCCCCCCCCGCCCCCCCAAAAAACAGTTGCCGCACTTCCCAACACGACCACAAGCCGCGGGAATTCACAGCCTCTTCGATTTACAATCAAATTGAATCAGAATCGGAATCCAATCGAGTCTGCGTGTGTTTTTTTGTTGTTTTATTCCGTTGAAACCAAAGTTAAATTTACAAACGAACATTTTCATAATGTGCAGAAAATCAAGAGTGAGGAGGGTGACAGACACTACGCGCCACACACAGGCACACACGCACACAGACGACGCACACGCACATGCACACACACACACACACACACATACACATGGTGTGAAAATCATCACCATACTTGGGTGGGGAGGTTGGAATAATTTTTACATGGTGGATAAACTCGATCGATGTGTGGGTTAATTTACATGGACGATCAGTTTACGCATTAAATATTACATCTAAAAGCCCCACCCCCCCCAACCCCGCAGCCAAACCTCCACCAATCCCCCGCTCTCCCCCCCCCCCCACACCCCGACACTGCAGAATTGCTGTTTCTTTCCTTTGTAGGTAGTTTATTTTTCATACGTATATTTACATTAAAAAGGTAAACCATTGAAAAATAATTCAGTCCCCACCCCCACCTCCCCACCCACACACCCACTGACACACACACACACAGACACACACAGACACACACAGACAGACAGACAGAGAAATTAGCTCCTTACATCTTACACACACGCGCACACACACAGCCGACTCAATTAATACATCATATCATTATTACGGACGGGCCAGTGCATTGTTGAATTGATTTAAAAGGTGCTAAAAGCACCCCCACTTTGAACCCCCCCCATCAACCCACCCCCCTCCCCCCCTCCCTCCCACAAAACCAGAATATAAAAAACAACACATAGGAAACAAACTCGAAATTCTCTCTACCCGACGATTAGAATATTTTACACATATTATATCTGTATTTTCTCCATGTCTCCTTGAAATATTTAACCTTTCTGTCCCTGGCAATCGCCTATCCCCATCCCCGACGTGTTAGATCCATCTCTGAGTTTCAGAAACAAATTCAAACCAAAGTTCTGAACAAATCCCCTCACACCCCCACACCCTCCCCCCCTCCCCACCAAAACACGCGCACACACACACATATAATCTTCAGTGTTTAGACAAAAAATAACTACACTTTGCACTTAAATCTGGTCTGTGTACATATTTCCAGTGCAAATTCCCATGAAATTTCACGCCCAACCTCCCACCCCCCGATAAAAAATATATTGGCACATTCCCCTCCCTCTTCAAAGCGCTCGGAGGCATCCTGCGAAGGGTCGTGTCAGAAGGTTATATCCCCCACCTCCCCCACCCTCCCCCACAAACCCACCCCATCCCAATCCCAAACCACCCCCTCGACCCTTTATAGAGCTAGAGTTTCAACATGAAGAAGACTTCAGCTCCCCCCTCCTCCCCCTCCTCCTCTTCGTCCTCCTCCTTCTCCTCCTCCGCCGCATTGGGTTTGGAAGTCGTCCCTTGGCTCCCCACTGCGTGCGTGTGTGGTTGGGGGGGTGGGGAGGGGCTGGGCGGGCGGGGGGTGCGGGGGTGGGGGTGCAGAGTCAGATCGGCGCAGACCGACCGGGAGTTGGTGCAGGCCCCCTCCGGGTTGCCGCGCTCCTCGATGGGGCGCGGAGTCTCTGCTCCCGCTCGGCCGCCTGCCGGGCCCGGTTCTGGACGTACCTGACCCGGCTCTGGCTGCGGGAGGACGAGCGGCGCAGGGGGGGGAGGGGCTCCGCGTCCTCCGGCTCCGGCTCCGGCTCCGGCTCCGGCCCCCCCGTGGCCGAGCTGATGTCGTCGTCCCGCTCGAAGCTGGTCAGCCTGCGCAGCCTCTCGGTCAGGTCGTCTCCCGAGCCGGTGCCGCCCCCTGGGGGGGGGAAGCCGGGCCCCGCGCCCCAGACACCGCCCCCCCCGCCTCCGCCGCTCCCTCATGGCCCCCGTCACGAACCCCCGGCTGATGCTCTTGTACTTGCTCTGGAAGCTGCTGCCGATGTCCTCGGAGGTCAGGTCTCCCAGGCTCTTGGACTTGCTGGGGGGCGCCGAGGCTCTCTGCGGTTTGGAGCCCGCGGCGGAGAGAGAGGGGCAGGGGGAGGGCGAGGGCCTCAAGCTCTCCACGTAAAGCCGGTGCCAGGTGTGGCGTCTGGGGTGGGGGGCCGCGGCGAGGAGGGTCGGCGAGGGCGGTGACTCGGAGAGCGAACCTCCCTCCGCCTCCTCCACTCGCAGGTTAGGGATGGACTTGCTCTTGACGACTCCCCCGCCGCGGCCTCGAGGCTGGGGGAGGCCTCTCCGCGGCTCCCCCACCCCGGCCACGCCGGCCCCGGCTCCGTCCCTGGCTCCCCCCCCACCTCCCCCTCCCCCCTCCCCCCCCCCCCCCCCCTCCCCCCCCCCCCCCCCCCGCGCAGGCAAGCGGCTTGCAGGTCGCACAGCCTCTTCCGGGCCAGGTTGGCAGCGAGAGGTCGATGACGGTGTCGTTGGAGGACATGCTGGAGGAGGAGGACATACTGTCCCGGTGACTGCCCGGCTCCAGCCGGACCAGATCCGGTCGTTCACTGTCACGTCGGAGATGACGGCCGGCACCGGGAGGGGGTACAGTGCCCCCGGGTTGGGCATGGAGGCTCGGCGCCGGCCGGGCACCGGGCGGAGGTCCCTCCTGGCCTGGCCACCGGGGGCGCCCTGGAGACCGGAGCCGGGGGGAGTGGAGACGGGCGGCGGTGCGGAGGCGGGCGGCGGCGACTCGGTTCTGCCGTCGGCCACGTCCTCGCCCGGGCGCCGCCGGGAGGGAGTTACATCGCCCCCTGGCCTCCGCCCGATCAGCCGGTCGGCGCGGTCCGTCCGTACCGGCTCCGGCTTCACCGGGATTCACCGGGAACCGTTCTCCCGCCGTCTCCGCGCCCTCCTCTCCTCTCCTCTCCGCGGCTCCGTGCGCGGCTCCCGGCTCTCCCGAGCGGCATTGGTTTCCCGGGAACGCCCGGCCGGCGGGCGGGAGCCGGGGGCGGAGCCGGGACTGTCCTCCGGGGGCGAGGATTCCTCGCGATGGTCGCCAGGGCGGGCGCCAGGCTGCCCGGTGCCGGGCACGGCTCGGCCTCTGGGGAAGAGACGGAGAGACAGACAGACTGTCAATACACATGGCAGCACCGGGAGGGAGGGGTGAGGGGGGGGGTGGTGGAGGTCTCTGGGAAAATGAGGGGGGTTTGCAACTGAGGTGAGGGGTGGGGTGGAGAAGTGAAGATGAATGAAGGCACACACACACATACACACTCACTCACACACACATACACACTCACTCACATATTCATTCACTCACTCATTCACATGCTAACTCACTCACTCACTCACTCACTCACTCACTCACTCACTCACTCACTCACTCACTCACTCACTCACTCACTCACTCACTCACTCACTCACTCACTCACTCACTCACTCACTCACTCACTCACTCACTCACTCACTCACTCACTCACTCACCCACCCACTCACTCACTCCCAACACACACACACACACACACACACTCACACTCAAAGGCATAAAGAATGCTGGTGTGACACACAACACACGATGTATTGTGAATCTGTGGTAACAGGAGCTGGAGGCCAATGGCTGAGGGTTTTGTTGTGTGAGCCTGTGTCGGTCGGTCGGCCGGTCACACAATCCGCGACGTCGACACACACACACACACACACACACACCACACACACATGCTACACGGCACACACAGATAGTTACACGGCACAAAGAACACGCCTGTTACACAGCACACACGGCATGCGGATCCCGCCCCTGACGCTTCATTGAAAATGTTTCTCTCGAGACGTGTTTGAAAGACAGACGGTGGCGGTGGAGATGAGCGGACGCCATTTTTTGGACCCGTTTCCAATCCGAGCTAAAAAAAACACGTTGCCTCCCAAATCCGTGGGTAACGAAACGAGGTCCCGGCTCCTTGTTGCGGTCTTCAAAAATGGCCTCTTTCTGTCTCTCTTACTCTCTCTCTCTCTCTCCGGGTGTTCCATCTCTCAGGTCATGGCTGTTCTGTGTGCGTGGGTGTGTGTGTGTGTGGGCCCACACTCCCACACACTCGAACTTTACAGCCCAAAATCCCCCTGGGCTGGCGAGGTCGATGAGGGCATCGGATCACACGCCAGGGAGTTATATGACGGTGAACGAACGTCATGTAATATATGTATATATATATAGGTATATATATATACGAACCCAACACATTCAATGAAGCTGGGGAGAGGGAGGTGTGGGGGGGTGTGGGTGGTGGGTGAGAGAGGGAGAGGAAGGGGAGCGAGGGGAGAGGAGAGTTTACCTGGGTGATGTCCTCGAATCAGTTGTGCACTGCAGACCCCAGCCCGTGCGGCATTGAGGGCAGAAGGTGCAAAATACATTAGTCCCGTAAGCAAACCGCAATGAGAGCGAGAGAGAGAGAGAGAGAGAGGGGGGGGGGCGGTGGGGGGCGCGCACACACACACACACACACACACACACACAAACACACAACTGTGTCTCATGACCGAGGTGGACAGATGTTTGTTAGGTCAGGGTATTGATGGGTTATAGATGGGTAACTGGGAGTTAAATCAGCCATGATATACTGTAAAGTGAATTGACTGCATATATATTGTGGGCGAAAACACGGCAGCCATTTGCACACAGCAGGATCCCCCCCCCCCCCCCCCCACCCAAACACACACAAACAGTTGTGGATCGAAAATGACCAATTTTATTATTGTGGGGGAGGGATTATTATTAGGCGTGTGTGTGTGTGGAGTAAAGAAACAGCTGAGGGCTGAGCTTTACATTCACCAGCCCCCCCTACCCCCCCCACCCCGCCCAAGTCTCATGCACGTGTACACGGCAGGTCTCACACACACCTGTGCTAAACCCAAAGTCTCATGTGTTCTGCGAACGCACAGAGGGATAGACAGATCTGTGTAGGTGGTGCTGGCCTCTCTCAGCGTGAGATGTTTCCATGTTTCTGGATCTCTACACAGAGATTTGTCCTGTACTTAACCTCTCATCCCCCACCCCCCGCTTCTGCACCCCCACCCCCCATTGATATTACTTAAATCTAACTCGTGCTGTATTTGTAGGAACACCCAACAACCCCCCCCCA
>CM068767.1:5233018-5338018 GCA_035084275.1 Hydrolagus colliei
TGTAAACGTCTGTCCACGGCAACACAAAATCCATTCAGCAACAGCGTAACCAGGGGATTCATATTCACACAGCAAAGGATTTCATCCTGTGTCTCTGCCTCACTGCAGACAAGCTCTGTGTGAGCTGTACTCAGGAGAGACAGAGAGAGAGAGAGAGAAAGTGAGAGAGAGAGAGAGAAAGTGAGAGAGAGAGAGAAGGGAGCGAGGTTACGAGAGAGAGAGAGAGAGAGAGAGAAACTGGCTCCCAGGACTGCCCGTCACTCTGTCTCTTGGTCGCGACGGTTAGTTGAGTCTTAAGACTCCAGATCGTTCGATCGCAACTCACATCATACAGCTTCCAATCACAGGCACATAAAGCTTCCTCCACCCCCCCCCCCCCCCCCCCCCCCCCCTCCCCACCACATTGTCTAATAATAATAATCCTGGCATTTGATTCAGCTCCTTTTTTCACATCTTCTAGACTGTTTCTCAAAACGCTTCACAGAATATACTGTCAAGTGAATTGATTGTATATATACATATATATATATATATTTGTGGGTGAAACGCGGCAGCCAATTGCGCACAGCAGCGTCCCCCCCCCCACAAACAATCGTGGATTGAAAATGACCCAATTTTTATTGTTGTGATTTTTTTTGGGGGGGGTGGATTATTATTAGGCGTGTGTGTGTGGGTGTGTGTGTGTGTGTGTGTTTGGGGTAAGGAAACTTGCCCAAGGTTTCGCCCTGACCTGCCTGGATTCGAACACGAGTCTCACGATTGTAAGGCGAGCGCTCTAACCACTGAGCTACAGGACTCTCTCTGAGGTGTTGCTTTTGAAGCCTCGGTAAATGACACTGAGCTCGTCGTCACAGAAGGATTATTGGGGGGGGGGTTTCTGTTCGTGTTGGTTTCACTCTTTGGTGGGAAAGATAATAATCTGATACTAATCTTTAATGATTCACAAAGATTCACCAACAAAACACACAGTCACCACACTTGACAGAGTATCCATGATACAATATAAGGTCAGCCTGAATAAGACAGGTATACACACACACACACACACATTCACAGGTACACATCTCTTCACTGGTGTTACACACATACTCTAGTGTACGCACGAGCACACACACACTCACTCACGGATGTACACATATACACACACACACACACACTCTGGTATATACATACACACAGATACACACACACAGATATACAACAACAACAACAAAATTACATTATAGAGCGCCTTTCACATCGGGAGGCGCTGAAATATACACACACATACATACGCACACACACACATAACAACAACAACAACATTATACTAGTATATTAGTATACTAGTATAGCGCCTTTCACGTTAGGAGGACATCATAAGGTGCTGACACACACAGATATACACCTACGTACACAAATATATACACACACACACACACACACAGTCTCTGCTATGCGCACACTGACTGGTGTATACACACACCTGTGCTCAGCCTCGGGCTGAGCTGAATATCTGAAGGCTCGAGGTGCCAAACTGCCGAGCGCTGACACAAATAGGATCTGATAATGAACGCGGGGCAGTAGAGCAACTGACAGCTGCTGCTTTCCTCTCCGCTGCTCGCGAGGTTTGCAAAAACTGTTCAGCCAGCGAGCTACAAAGCTTTTCAGATCTCCCCCCACCCACTCCCCCCCACCCCCCCCACTCTCCCGACTCCCCCCCCCCCACTCCCCCCCCCCCCCCCCACTCTCCTGACTCTCCCCCCCCACTCCCCCCAACCCCCCCACTCCCCCCACTCCCCCCCCCCACTCCCCCCCCCCACTCCCCCCCCCCCCCCACTCTCCTGACTCTCCCCCCCCCACTCCCCCCCCCCCCCCCCCCACTCTCCCGACTCTCCCCCCTCCCTCCCTCCCTGCCATCACCCACCTCCGCCGCCGGCAACACCGGCCGTGCCTGGGCTACGGTTTTTGGTAAACTCAAGATTTCCTTCCGACTCGCATTCGGTGGACTCACAATCTCTCGGCGTCTGGCAGAGTTTTTCGCGGAACGCATTGTAAAAGTGGATTGACTTTTAAACAGTCAATTCTCCTACTCTCCTTCATCCTGCCCCCAAAACCTCCCCCACCCCCTGCTCTGGTCCCTAACTGACTGTACAGGGCCTTGGGACGTACTCTCGACGTGAAAGGCGCTATATAAATATAAGTTTGGATTTTTGTGGGGGGATTGATGGACTGTATATTTTGTGGGTGAAACAGGGCAGCCAATTGTGCACAGCCTTATCCCCACAAACAGTCTCGGATTAAAGTGACCAATTCTTTTGTTTGCACACCGCTCACTGTAAGACTCTCTTGATCCACTTCACACCCTTAACTGCTGTAGCTCAGTGGTTATAGAGCAGTCGCCTTACAAGCGTGAGTGAGACCCGTGTGTTCGAATCCAGGCAGGTCAGGGCGAAATCTTGGGCAGGTTTCCTTACTCCACACACACACACACACCACACACGCCTAATAATAATCCCTCCCCTAAAAAAAACCACAATAATAAAAATTGGTCGTTTTCAATCCACGGCTGTTTGTGGGGGGGGGGGGGGGAACACGCTGCTGTGCGCAATTAGCTGCCGCGTTTCGCCCACAAATATATATTCAGTCAATTCACTTCACAGTATATTCTGTGAGACGTCAGAATCTTCTTTGAGACGTCGATAAGACGCGAAAAGCACTATATCAAATGCCAGGATTATTATTATATTATTGTTGTGTTATTGTGTGTTATCGGAGCTGGGAGTCACTTTTAGAGCTGAATTTTTTTTTAACAAAGTTATGCAGGGAATTGATAAACGCCGGAACCATAAAGATTGCCCACTTTACTGAGCTGCTTTCTGCTCACACCCTCCCACAGTATCGCTCAGCTCCACGCTCACACTGCGTCTCTGTCTGTCTCAACACCTCGCGCGTCAATCACCTCACTGCGGCTGTCATTAAACTGGAATTGGATCTGTCACAGAGGCAGGGATCGCTCAAAACACGGACTGGAATAATAATAGTAACAGTAACAATCCTAGCGTTTGATATCCCGGCTTTTCACATCTTCTAGGCTGTGTCTCAAAGCGCTTCACAGAATATACCGTAAAGTGAATTCACTGTATATTTGTGGGCGAAATGCAGCAGCCAATTGCGCACAGCAGCGTCCCCCCCCCCCCACACACACAGTCGTGGATTGAAAATGACCAATTTTTATTATTGTGGATTTTATTGGGTGGCGGGTGTGTGTGTGTGTATGCGAAGTAAGGAAACATGCCCAAGGTTTCGCCCTGATCTGCCTGGATTTGAACACAGATCTCACTCTTGTAAGGCGAGTGCTCTAACCACTGAGCTACAGGAGCTCCACAAAGTTATCAAAGCATCGACAACCCTAGTGTCTGATGCAGTCTCGGCGCCTCGTCACAATGTCCCAAAGCGCTTCCCAGCATTTACTGTGAAGCGAATTCTGTAGTTGACTGTGTGTGTGAAACACAGCAGTGTCCCACAAGCAGTCGTGGATTTGAGTGACCAAATTATTATTATTATTTTTTTGAATTATACACCCAGAAAGGCTAATACTGGGCTCCTACTGACCGCTGGATAAACAGAGACGTGTGCGGAGTAAGGATTATTAAAAATTAATAATGATTCGGTCAGTCAAGCCACGGCTGTTTGTGGGGGACGTTGCTGTGCGCAATTGGCTGCTGCGTTTCACCCGGCAAATTATACAGTCAATTCACTTTACATTATATCTTGGCAAGCGCTTTGAGACGTCTCGAAGACGTGATAAGGCTCTATATCAAACGCAAGGAGGATGATGATATTAAGAGTAATAATCCTTGCATTTGATAATAGCTCCTCTTCACGTCTTCTAGACTGTGTCTCAAAGCGCTTCACAGAATGTACGGTTGAAAAGTGAATTGACCGTATATAATTGTGGGCGAAACGCAGCAGCCAATTGCACACAGCAGCGTTCCCCCCCACAAACAGTCGTGGATTTAATATTATTATTACAGGTTCCACCTGCACAGGGAAGGCTTCAGGTGATGAGAGACAAGCGCTTTGAGATGTCTAGACCAGTGGTTCTCAACCTTCTTCAGTAATGTACACCTTGTTCATTTTCAACATTATCGTGTAACCCCCACCCCAACCACACGCACACACCCCCACCCCCTCATTCCACTTGCATTTTATGACCAAGCTTTTCTTATATAACTAAATAACGAGCGATGTAAACAACCAGGGGAATGACAATTAAATATACAATTTGGAATAATTATAAAACGCTAAATAAGAGAGCAAAATAAATCAGCGTTTCGCCACCTGTATCCCCTGGAAGTCATTTGGTACCCCTTCCCCCCCGACACTCCCCCCCCTCCCGAGATACATTTGAGAACCACTGTAATCTAGATGTGTCTCCAAGACTCTATATCAAATGCAAGTATTATTATTAGCGTTACATTAATATTATAATCTGCGATCATGAATGGCACTGGGATGGGCAGGTAGTTTGACCTCAGGACACGGGCTAATTACAGCAATCAAGTGAACCAGCCAGCCAGCAAGAGAGCGAGCCAGCGAGAAAGCTAGCGAGGAGCGATTGTTGTAAAACTGCAAGCGTTGCCATTAATAAGAATAAGTAACCCATCACAGCATGGCGTGAATAATTCAGATGCACTAAATACCCAGAGTCTTTTAATAGAATTATGTATTGTAACACCTCAAGCGGCTGCAGTCTCCGAGCTCGTTGCATCCTGTAACACTCGCTCTTTAATGTAATGTTTTGGGCTGAGAGGTGGCGTGTGACACCAAGTGGGGGTGACGGGGGGGAGTTCTGTCTCCCAGTGTCCTGTCTGGCAATCCGCCACACTAATAGCTCTTACACTTCCAGGCTATTTGTTGGGACTTTGCTGTGCCCTACACTTGTAGCTCCAGTGGTTCGAGCCACTCGCTCTCCTCACAAGCGTGAGACCTGTGCCTCGAATCCAGGCAGGTCAGGGCGAAACCTCGGGCACGTTTCTTTACTCCACATACGTGCGCGCACGCACGCACGCGCACACACACGCGCGCGCGCGTGCCTAATAAAACACAAAATAAAAATTTTCAATCCATGACTGTTCGTGTGATTCTGGGACGCTGCTGTGCGCAGTCGGCTGCCGCGTTTCACCCACAAATAATACAGTCGATCCACTTTACAGTACATTCTGTGAAGCGCTTTGAGACGTCGATAAGATATCAAATGCCAGGATTATTATGATTATTATTACACTTGGCTGCCACGTTTCCCCAGTGCCAAGAAACAACGAGAGAGAAGAATCAGTAAAAATAATAATTATCATCATGATATAATGCCTTATCACATCATTGAGACGACTCAAAGCGCTTCGCAGAATGCGCAGTAAAGCGAATTGCCTCGTCTATTTTGCGGCAGCCAATTGCACGCAGCAGCGTCCCGCCAACAGCCGCGGACTGAAGCGAGGAATTTATTGGGGGTGAGAAGAGAGGGAGAGTGAAAGAGAGAGGCACAGAGAGATAGAGCGAGAGATAGAGAGACAGAAAAAGAGGAGAAACACACAGAGAGAGAAAGAAAGAGAGAGAGAGAGAGAGAGAGAGAGAAAGAGAGCGTGGAACCTCGGGCTTCTATTGAACTTTAACTCTATTCATACAAAGTTGTCCATCAAGGAATTAATTCTTGCCAAGCCTCAGTGCTTACCTTGGCAGCCCATCACTTGCCTCACCAGGGCTGCTGAGTGGCGGACGGCAGCCTCGGAGCTAACTGTCTACACTGCCAGCTAACGCTAATACTATAATTAGTGTGGCCGCATTGTGACAATCTGTCTCTATTGCTGGTGACCCTAAGGCCATGATTCAGTCCACTGACTTACACCGGTGTGGGTGTGTGCGCGTGTGTGTGTGTGCGCGTGTGTATGCGTGTGTGCGTACGTGTGTTTGCGTGCGTGTGCGTGCGTGCGCGCAGAGTTTTTATTTCCCGCACGCGTAGAGTGTTAAGCGTCTTCACTTATCTGTTACTTTAAGAGTCAGCGGGATTCAAATTAAATAGCCATCAACATCAATCATCCGGAACAAAAAAAAGTACAATTACTTTGTCCCGACTATTTAAATAGAACACGCTCCATTTCGTGTTCACCTTATCCTCTGCCGGAGTAATCACACACCCTGGCAAAGCCTTTTGTTTTTACCAGCTTCGCAATTTTTCCGTCTGAGATACGGTATGCACTTGTCACCCGGACTCACAAGTACACACTTACTCACACTCACACACAATCGCTCTCACACACAGACACACACACACACACACACTCAAACTCCCACACGCACACACAAACTCGCACACACACACTTGTATTCACTTACATCCGTACTCCCATGCTTTGCGCTCACTCTCTCACTCACTCTGCTCTACAAACTTACACACACCTACACTTACTCACACCCACTCATACATTCACAAACTCAACAATTCTCACGTTCGATATGACGCCTTATCACGTTCGTTGAGGCTTCTCACAGCGTTTCGGCAGAACACATTGTAAAAGTGGATTGGCTGCATATTTTGTGGGTGAAACAGGGCAGCCGATTGTGCACAGCAGCGTTCCCCACAAACAGTCTCGGATTAAAGTGACCAATTCTTTTTTTGCACACCGCTCACTATAACACTCTCTTGATCCACTTCACACTCTTAACTGCTGTAGCTCAGTGGTTATAGAGCAGTCGCCTTACAAGCGTGAGTGAGACCTGTGTGTTCGAATCCAGGCAGGTCAGGGCGAAATCTTGGGCAAGTTTCCTTACTCCACATACACGCCTAATAATAATCCATCCAAAATAAACACAATAATAAATATCGGTCACTTCAATCCATAACTGTTTGTGGGGGACCCTGCTGCGAGCAATTGGCTGCCGCGTTTCGCCCACAAACAGTTATGGATTGAAATGACCAATATTTATTATTGAGTTTTTTTGGTCGGATTATTATTATGTGTGTGTGTGTGTGTGTGGAGTAAGGAAACTTGCCCAAGATTTCGACCTGATCTGCCTGGATTCGAAACACAGGTCTCACTCATGCTTGTAAGGCGACTGCTCTAACCACTGAGCTACAGGAACTCCACAAGAAAGATAAGAGAGATAGAGAGACACAGAAAGAGAGAGAGAGAGAGAGATGAGAGAGCGACAGAACGATACAAAAGGCACAGACTGCATCAAAGATTACACTGAAAAGTAGATTACACTAATGAGGCAGCCCACCACGCATCAGATGCACACACAGATCCCTTTGGGAAACCAGAGTCGGGAAGTGTTGATTCTTTCAAGAACAAACAAGATAAGAATTCTGTTAGGGGATAATATCTGAGGATACAGTATATGATTTGGGACGTGACGTGTGTAAGTGACTGTGGTGGAAGGCCAATTTTGTTGTTCCAGCTCGTGCATAATCCTTATGCACTCACACACACTGTGTACACACGCAGACTGTATAAACACACGCAGACACACACAGACTGCATACAAGCACACCCACAATGTATAAACACAATGTGTGCGCATACACACACACACACACAATGCGTACACACACACCTAATAATAATAACGATAATCCGTCCGAACAAAAAAAATTGCACAATAATAAAAATTGGGTCATTTCAATCCAGGACTGTTTGTGGGGACGTTGCTGTGCGCAATCGGCTGCCACCTTTTGCCCACAAAATATACAGTCAATTCACGTTACAGTATATTCTGTCAAGCGCTTTGAGACGCCGATATGATGTGAAAAGCCGCGATATCAAAATGCAAGGTTTATTATTATTATTATATACACAGGCACACACTTGTACACACACTATATACACACACACACACACACTGTATACACACACACACACACACACATACAATGTGTGTACACACACATACAATGTGTGTACACACACAAACACACACGCAAGAGAATAGCACAGGCTGTGAGAGAATGAGCCAGGTTCAGGACTCACACAATCTAATTACTGTTTCACAGCTTGGTATCTATTTTAGTGCAGAGCAGCTATGTTGTGCAGAGCAGAGTTCTGTGTAAAGTGATTGGTGGAGGGAGGGGGGGGTGGTGGTGTGGGTTTGGGAGGGATGGAGAGGCAGTGGGTGGGGGGGGGGGGCAGGAGAGACGAGAGAGTGGGGTGGGAAGGGGGGCGTGGGGGGTGGGGGGTGGGGGGTGGGGGTGCAGGGGGGCAAGAGAAGAAGAGGAAAAGAGGAGAGAGCAATGGGAGAGAGAGAGGAAGAGAGAGATTGAATGAACTGAGAGGGAGGGAGGGGAAGGAGGGAGGGATAGATATCTGGTGCAGTGATAAACCGAGGATGTCAGAATGATTTTATTTTGTGTTATATATAGATTATATATGATTTTATATAGATATATATATATATATAATTACATTACATTGAGCGAGAGAAAAAAAATCAAAGAACTATCGAGAGTGGTTAAATTTATGAGCCAGACGAGGGTTAACAATTTACAGGAAGATTACAACAAGGGGAGTGGTGGCGAGGGGAGGGAGAGGAGGGGGTGGGGGGTTCAGGGTCTGCCCTGCCCTGCCCTGCCCTGCCCTGCCCTGCCCTGCCCTGCCTTGCGTGGCAGCATCCCTCGCCACACTCTCTGTAGCCTTGTGGCTCCCCATCTCTTTGACCTATTTTAAATCTCTCCCATTTGGTTGCGGCAGCTGTTCTCGTACAAAAGACGAGGCTGGTTCCTCCACGCAGTGTACGCTGCCGTCGCTAACCCGCTAACTTGATCATCATTAACGTTAGAACCATCAGGTTGATTAACATTAGTCACCCCCCCCCCACCACACACCCCCCCACCCACTCCACTTTTATTCTTATTTATATTTTTTCCGCGGAGGAGCGTCAAACGCCTCTCGGAAACGCTTCGCACGATCGTGTCACAATAATATAATAATGTGATAATAATAATAATGCTGACTTTTCACGTCTTCTCGAGACTTGTGTCTCAAAGCGCTTTGCAGCGCATTCCTGCCAAGTGAATTGACCGCGTATGGGTGGGTACGATTTGTGGGCGAAACGCGCACTTTTCTGGCTCTCTCCCGATTGAAAAAAAACACGGTATTGCGCGTACAAAATAATCCTCGCACCCGAGCCGGCGCCTTATCGCGTGGAGGAGACTGTCTTCTGGACTGTTGTCGTCGTCATCGTCATTGCCACTGACTGCTGGGTAACCAGAGGCTTGCGGAGTGAGGAAATTTGCCTGAGGTTTCACCCCGCTGCGGGAATCGAACCTGGGTCCTCTCTCTCTCTCTCTCTCTCTTCTCTCGCTCGCTTGCGTGCGAGGCGAGCGCCCTGAACACTGAGCTACGGGACTCCTCCGCCAATTAGAGGGGTAGGGAACGGAATCCTTGCCTTTGACACAGAGACCTTACCACGTCGCCAAGGCGCCTCGGAGCGCTCCGGAGGCTTATAACGGTGTGAAGCGAAGTGAAGTGACTGTGTGTTTGGCAGCTGAACGCAAGTGACCAGGTCGGCAAGAGTTTTCTCTCAAGAAAAAGAAGCCGGGTCTGAGAATTCTGCTCCGTCCCACCCGCTTGCCAACACAACTCCCCCCCCCCCCGCCTCCCCTCCACTGCCCTCCCTCCCCTCCCCTCCCTCCCCTCCACTCCCCTCCCTCCCCTCCCCTGCCCTCCCTCCCTGGGCCTCTCGTTCCCAGCCCAAACCATTTCACAGCCGAAGACTTGGTGGAATTTTGAACCTGAGTGCAAAGTAACACATCGGCGAGCCATTCCTCGCTACACACACACAGACAGACACACACACACATATACACACACACAGACATACACACACACAGACATACACACACTCACACACACAGACATACACACATACAGACCTATACACACACACTCACACACAGACATACACACAGTCACGCACACACATGGACATACACACAGTCACGCACACACACAGACATACACACACTCACACACACACACACTCCGTCAAATCACAACAGCTCGAAAGCACTTCATAGCGAATTTCTACCAACTGTAGTGACTGTGTAACGAACGTGCCTGTGGGGGGTGGGGGGGGGGGGCGCCCTGCGAGGTACCAGCAGTTTTACACTCTGTCTGTAACCTGTGTGGTCACTGACTTGAGTGTGTGGACGGACAGTTTTAGAGGGAGACAGTTTTTTTCTCTCTGCGTCTCTCACGCTGACCTGGAGTGTGGACGGACAGTGTGTGTGTATAGAGAGAGAATGGCTTGACTCTAGTCTCTCTCTCTCTCTCTCTCTCTAACCTTATCTGTGCCAGTCTGTTGACAAGATAACAGAGGGTTTTTGACGTGACCTGTTATTATTTACAGCTCTCTCTCTCTCTCTCTCTCTCTCTCTCTCTCTCTCTCTCTCTCTCCCCAAATCCTCTCGGTGTCTCTCGTTTCGAAGGGAAAGTGATTAAAACCATCAATTATTTTTGCAAAGCCCTTTTCACAAGTCGGACTGTACAGAGAGACTGAGCGGCTGGACAAAGCCTGTCGCGAACGAGACACGAACACACGGGATATCCCGTTCAGCCCGCCCGTGTGAGTTTGCGTGTGCGTGTCCGTGTGCATTTGCATGTACGTTTAAGTATGCGTGTCTGCGTGTGTGTGCGTGTGCGTGTACATGTGTTTGTGTGTGTCAGTGTGTGTGTGTGTGTGTGCGCGTGCGCCCATGTCTCCCTGGGCCCCCCCATCACCTCTCCCCCCCCCCCCCCCCCCCCCCATTCCCCCTAAAAAATATATTCCCATCCCTTCCTCTCAGGCAATGAGGGCAATGCAGAGAGCTGCATTCATTCCTGTACTGATTCCAGTCCCCACCTTTCCTCTTTAACTCTCACACACACACCCCCACAACCCCACACGCACCCACCAATCCTAAAATAAAGCTTTCATCCCCACAATCGAGGATGGCCGAGAGCCCAATTTAAAGTTCCTGCCTCCTCTCTGTAAGGAGCTTTGCACTCTCCTCCCTCTCTCACTCTCCCCCCCCCTCCCATCTCTCACTCCCCCCCCCCTCCATCTCTCACTCCCCCCACCTCTCCCCCCTCTCTCGCTCTCCCCCCACCTCTCTCTCACTATCCCCAATTCATCCTCATCTCACCGTCCCCTCCGACACAACCACCTTCCCTCCTCCCCACTCAACGCTCCGTCTTAATCCTCCTCCCCACACACCCAACCCCCCCCACCCCCAACCCCCTCCCCCACATCTCCCACCTCGACAAAACGGTCCTCAACCAAACCTGGGGGAGTAACTCCAATTACCCCCTTTCTCCTTCTCACTGTTGTCGTTACCCCCCCCCCCCACCCCACCCCACCACCCCACCATCGCTCTCCATCATCGCGCCAACATTCCCGTACCCACCTCCCTCCCCCCCTCCTCTCTCTCTCTCCCCTGCCCCAAACATAGGGGTGCGGGGTGAGATGGGGAGGGGGTACGGGTGGATCTATCACAGAGAGGGTGGGAGGGGATGGGTGGTAGGGGGGCTATCTTGGTGTATGATATGACCCTATCGGGTACCAAGTCAAGGCAAAAAAACACACACATACACACACACAACAACAAACACACACACACACGCAACACATACACAACAAACACACACACACACAACGAACACACACGCAACACACAACACACACACAACACACGCACACAACGAACACACATACAACACACACACAACACACACAACAAACAAATACCCCCACACACAACATGCACAACAAACACACATACAACACACACACACACAACACACACACACAATATACTAGAGCACAATTAATACATCGAATGGAACAAAAGGCACTTAGAACATACTGTGTTTCCTGCCTCCGCCTGACATGTCCATCCCTCAACCGGTGATCACTCGAGTCAACGCGATTCGGTTGGGGCTCCCTCCACTTCTTAGGATCATTGGGACCGATGTACACATTAGCTCACTGTCGCCTGCAATTCTCTCTCTCTCTCGTTCTCTCTCTCCCTCTCTCCTTCCCCCTCCCTCTCCCTCCCTCCCTCTCTCTCTCTCTCTCTCTCTCGCTCGCTGTGTGTCTGTTGACTGACTTCAGCAGCTCCTGAGCGAGAGCGAGAGCCAGGCAGCATCAGTTGGGTCCGTCTCTCTTCCTCTCGTCTCTCGAGCTCTTCACGAGACGCAGAGCAGCGTCTGCCTCTCATCTCTCCCCTGACCTGGCATGGATGTTCAATGCCAGCCGCCCCAACCCAGAGTGGAGAGGGAGGGGTGGGGGGGGGGGAGAGGGAGAGAGCGGGGGGGTGGGGTGGGGGGGGGGGGGGCGAGGGCCACTGTACAGTACTGTACACTTAGCCTGGCAATTTACTCTTCAGTTTTATTGAGCGGAGAGAAGAGGGAGAGAGAGAGAGATTGTGTGTGTCTGTGTGTGTGTGATTGTGGTGTGTGTGAGAGGGGAGTGTTCATGCTGTGTGTCTGTGTGTGTATATATGTGTGTGTGTCTCTGTGTGTGTGTGTATATGTGTGTGTGTGTCTGTGTGTGTGTATGTATATGTGTGGCTCTGTGTGTGTATGTGTGTGGCTCTGTGTGTATGTATGTTCTGTGTGTGTGTGTGTCTGTGTGTTTATATATATATGTGTGTGTGTGTGACAGACTGACTTGAAAGATGCTATACAAATGTAATTTTGTGGTTGTTGTTGTATGTGAGGGTGAGTATTTTTGCCATGCGCGCACACGTATATGGTGTGTGTGTGAGGGTGTGCAAGTGGCAGTGTGTGTGTGTGTGTGGTTGGGGGGGGGGGGGGGTAAGTCTAAGATGTGTGGTGGTGGGGGAGGGGGGGGGTGGACCAAGCCAAGAGGGAGAGAGGAGGTAGAGGGAGAGAGGAGGGAGGGAGAGAGGAGGGATGGAGAGGGAGAGAGGAGGGAGAAGGAGAGAGCAGGGAGGAGGGAGAGAGTCTGGAGGAGGGAGAGAGGAGGGAAGAGGGAGAGAGGAGGGAGAGGTAGAGAGGAAGGAGAGGGAGAAGGAGAGAGGAGGGAGAGGGAGAGAGGAGGGAGAGGGAGAGAGGAAGGAGGGAATATTTAAGGGGAGAATTTTCCCGGGAATACGACCGCTCGGCAGCTAATTTTGGAGTGAAGATCTCATTACAGTGATGGACAGGGATTTATTGGCGCTCAATTAAAATTGTCTCCTTCACTCAGAATCCGGAGACATCGCTGGGAACAGCCTTCTGTCTCACTCCAGTGGAGTCAGTAACCGTTCTTTCTCTCTCTTATGTCTCTCTCGCTCGCTCTGTCTCTCAGTCCCTCTCAGTCTCTCGGGCAATTGCTCGACACAGTCAGACAGGATTAATTACAGGAAAGTCTAATCTCCTCGGTCTATCTCTCTCTCTCTCCCTCTCGCTCGTTCTATAAAGATTTCTTCCCCCCCCCCCCCCTTACTCTCATTTTCACTGTTGTCAGTGAATGGGGGAGCGAGCACCAGCACAGACATAAAAACACAGTAATAATAATAATCCTTGCATTGGATACAGCGCTTTTCACGTCTTCTAGACGGTGTCTCAAAGCGCTTTAAAGAATATATTGTCCAGTGAATTGACTGTATATATTTGTGAGCGAAACGCAGCAGCCAATTGCGCACAGCAGCGTCCCCCTCCCACAAACAATCGTGGGTTGAAATGACCAATTTTATTATTGTGTTTGTTTTTTGGGTGGAATTATTATTTGGTGTGTGTGTGTGAGAGAGAGAGAGAGAGATAGAGTGTGGAGTAAGGAAACTTGCCCAAGGTTTTGCCCTGACCTGCCTGGATTCGAACACAGGTCTCGCGCTTGTAAGACGAGAGAGTGGCTCCATAACCCACTGAGCTACAGGAGGTCCACATGAAGGGGAACGAGAGAGAGAGTGACAGAGAGAGAGAGAGAGAGAGAGAGCAGGGAATGGGGGAATTAAAGTAGAGATCTTCAATGGGAGCTGGGAGAGAGTGGCAGCACAGAATAAACAGAATTGAAAGGGAAAGACTGACAACAATAGGGAGAGCTGACAGTAAGTGTGACAACCTGGTCCCAATCCCCCCCCACACCCCCCCCCCCCCTTCAATCCACAGGATAATCCCAGCCCAGCAAATACACAGACCACCCCCCACCCCCACCCCCCAGCCTCACCCACACAACCCACCCGCCTGCCCAGCGCTGGCTCTCACAGACAGCCGGCCAGCCGGCCACACGCACAGAGAGAGACTTCCACAGCTCGGATCTGGCGAGAAGCCGGGCGAGGGCTGACAGCTCTGGGGTACAGCGGACTCTCAGACCTCAGCCGTGCAATCCATCCCGCACACACACACACACACACATGCAAGCACACACTCATGCATGCACACACACTCATGCACGCACATACGCACTCATATACGCACACACAAGTACACACACACACTCATGCACACACACGCGCACGCACACACACACACAAACACCTGCATGCACGCACACACACAAGCATACACACACACACACACACGCACTCACACAGAGTCATTTAGCGAACGCGTGTCTTCGCCCACAGAAATAGGTGGTTCATTGACTTGACAGTATAACCCTGTGAAGTGCTTTGAGATGTTTGTCTCTCTCTCTCTCTCTGTGTGTGTGTGTGTGTGTGTGTGTGTGTGTTAGCTACGGCACTGAATCAAACGCACCGATCGCTCATTGTTGCTGTTACAGCATGAAAGCCTCAGTCTCAAAGCTCGACACAGGCCTCCGCTGACACTTGCTGGAGCAAAGGGGAGGGAAGGTTGTAAATAAACACAGGCAATTAATTTGCACACAGCTGGGTCCCGCAAACACCCAGGAGCTAAACGACAGGAGTGTGTGTGGGGGGTAGTGGGGGGGGGGGGGGGGAGAGGGGGGAGATAGAGTCGGATTGTAGACTAGGAAACCAGGCAAGCGAAATTCCATTCTCCTGTCTGATAACACTACGGGATGTTTTAACGTCTCTCTCTCACACACACACACACACAGACACACACACAGAGACACACTCACACACACACACACACAGAGACACACTCACACACATATAGAGACACACCCATGCACAGACAGACAGACACTCACACACAGACAGACAAAGTCTCACACTTACGCACAGGGTAAAGAATAAATTTAATATAATTTAATTCAATTTAAATTGCTAAATTGATAATAAATGTAAGTCTATGAATACAAATGACGATACTTGCATCTGACACAGTGCCCTCTCTCTCTCTCTCAATCTGTCCCTCTCTCTCAAACTCCCTCTCTCTCGCTGTGCGGGGGAAGGGAGAGTGGATGCGCTGGCGACGGTGTGTAAGGCGAGAGGAGGTGTATTGCCCAGCGGAAGCCAGGAAGTGTGCACGACAGTGACAGCAGCAACAACAACCTGGATCATTAACCTTTGTTGTCAACCTTTCTCCCTCGGACCCTCTCCCCATTTCCCCAACTCCCCCCCCACCCACACCATCCAGTTTCCAGAGAAAGCGCGACAGATATGCGAACTGAATCATTGATAGGGACTTGGGTAGAGTGGGGGTGGGGGGGTGCTGCGGGTGGGGTTACAGGGGAAAGACAGCGAGAAATTGTTCTTTCAAAGAGACACTACAGGTTGTGACGTAAATGTCAACAGCTCCCGAACCCTTCACAGGTTTTACCCACAAAAATATACAGTCAAATTCACTGCGCAGTATATACTCTGTGAAGCACTTTGATTTGAGTCGCGGTCTACAAGACGTGAAAAGCCGTTACATCAAAATGCAAGGAGTATTCTTCTGAGATTGATGGATTTCTCGTGGATAAAGGGATGAAGGGATATGGGGATAAGGCAGGGCAGGTGGAATTAGATGAGAAGATCAGCCGTGATCTCTTATTGTTATCTTCGCTCCTTAATTCTTATGCTATTATTGTAACTAACGGGCCATTGTGTGACTGACAGGACTCTGGTGTCCTCTAGTGGCAATCCCTCCAACCATCACCCACACAAACTAATAATAATATTCATATTCCTTCCATTTGATACAGCGGCTTTTCACATCTTGTCGACGTCTCAAAGCACTTCACGGAATATACTGTAAAGTGAATCGACTGTATGTATATATTTGTGGGCGAAACCCGGCAGTCAATCGCGCACGGCAGCGTCCGTCGTCGTCCCCCACAAACAGTCGTGGGTTGAAATGACCGATTTTATGATTGTGGGGTTTTTGGAGGGATTATTATTAGGCGCGAGCGCGCATGTGTGTGTGGAGAAAGGAAACCTTCCCAGGGTTTTGCTCTGACCTGCCTGGATTCGAACACAGGTCTCCCCGGCTTATAAGAGAGCTCCCCAACTTATAAGAGAGCTCTAACCACTGAGCCACAGGAGCCCCAACTAACTAACATACGCACACATACAACAACTTGCATTTATTTAGCGCTCTTCATGTTCACGTATACACACATGTATACAGACACGCACACACACATGCACACAGACACACACACGCAGAGACTCACGCACACAGGACAAACTGATAGACGCGCATACAAACACACTGACATACACAGATATATAGAAACACATACATACAGATATACAGACACACAGACAGAGAGAGACACACACACACTGACAGACAGACCCACGCGCACAGACAAACTGACAGACGCACACACAAACACACTGAGAGACACGGGTATATAGAAACGTACAGTTAGATAGACACACGCAAACACACAGACACACAGAGACACATACATACACGTGACAGGCACACACACACACACACACTGACAGACACATACTCACAAACTGACACATACAGATATATAGATACAGATATACACACGAACACACACAAATAAAT
This sequence comes from Hydrolagus colliei, assembly GCA_035084275.1. Taxonomy (NCBI): domain Eukaryota; kingdom Metazoa; phylum Chordata; class Chondrichthyes; order Chimaeriformes; family Chimaeridae; genus Hydrolagus; species Hydrolagus colliei. The sequence goes on from CM068767.1 coordinate 5,249,914, forward strand.
ACACACACACATACAGACACAGAGACACACACACATTAGGCGTGTGTGTGTGTGTGTGGCTTGATGTTATGTGTGGTGTGTGATCTGAGCTGTGATTTTTCTCGCCTCTCTCGCTATGTTTGACATGAGGACGGACACACACACACACACTGCTGTGCTCAGCATTTAATGTAGGGATATCTAGCGACTGGAGATAGATTGTAATCATTTGTAGTAAATCCCTAGTTAAATTGAGGGATTAAAGAGTTTGTGATGCGAGGAGCTCGAGCGACAGACTTAATAGATACACAGACGCATTGCCCCACAACGATAATATTATTAGCCCTACTCTGGGGGTATGCGCACTCATGCATACACTCTTCACATAGGCAAAACGCAGCAGACAATTTGCGCACAACGACCTACCACAAAGAAGTAATCCTGGCAGTCGCTATAGCGTCTTTTTTCACGTCTTCTAGACTGTGTCTCAAACGCTTCGCAGAATAGACTGTAAAGTGAATTGGCTGCGGATTTATTTGTGGCGGAGCGAAACACAGCAGCCGATTGCACACAGCAGCGTTCCCCCCCCCCCCCCCCACACACACACACACACAGAGAAACAGTCGCGGATTAAGTCACCGCATTTGTGCGCGTGACGGATTATTAACTGCTGTGCGCAATTGGCTGCCGCGTTTCGCCCACAAATAGACAGTCAATTCACTTACAGTGTATTCTGTGAAGCGCTTTGGAGACAGTCTAGATGACGTGAAAAGCCGCGATATCAAACGCAATCATTATCATTATTATTATTAGGAAGCGATCGGCCAATCGACAAACAACTGGGTTCCTACAACAACAACAACAACATTACATGTCTAGAGCCTTTCACGTCAGGATGACGTCCCAAGGCGCTGATCAGTCAGGTCGGGACCCGAGCGAGGGAGGAGGGAGGGGGGGGGTGGTGGGAGAGGAGCGGGAGAGAGAGAGTTAGGAGGAGAGGGGAGGGCAGCCAAAGGCACGATGGAAAGCGAGGGAAAAACACAGGGCTGTGGAGTAAGGAAACCTCGCAGAGTTTCGCTCGGTCCGGGAATCGAACCTGGGTCCTCGGTGCGAGGCGAGGACGGGCGGGTGGGCGGGCGACGCACAGTTTGAACATGTCTCGTGTGTGCTGGTCACGGCTAATTGTCTACACGCCAACACCTCTCCAGGCTCGTTACACAGCATGCGTGTGCGTGCAACAACATGTCAGCAAACAGCGACACCATTCCTGACCTCCCTACCTCTCACTCTGGAATGCGCACACACACTCTCTCCTCCTCCTCCTCCTTCTCGAACCGGGAGAGATTGGAACAGAGAAGGGGGGTTGCTGGTAGGGGGGTGGGGAGGAGAGGGAAAGACAGAGAGAAAGAGACAGAGAGAGCAGCGTCCCCACAAAACAGTCGTGGATTGAAATGACCAATTTTTATTCTTGTTTTTTTTTTGAGGGATTATTATTAGGCGTGTGTGTGTGTGTGTGTGTGTGTGTGTGTGTGGAGTAAGGAAACTTGTTCAAGGTTTCGCCCTGACCTGCCTAGATTCGAACCACAGGTCTCTCACGCTTGTGAGGCAACTGAGCGTCTCTAACCCACTGAGCTACAGGAGCTGCGTATTGGATAACTGTACAGTGTTGTCTTGCGGTTAAGTTCTTAAACCCCGGCCCTGCCTGCGCTTGTTGGGGGCGGATGTTAAGAGACTCTGTGACGCTATTGGAAAAAGTTCAGTGTCCTGCCCGACTGAGAATCCCACACACACCCTCCCTAATCCTCAAACTCATCACTTGTTTCCCCCTGTGGTTACACGTCTCCTTCCACACACTCCACCCCATACCCCCCCCTTTAACCCTCCAAAAGTCTCCCCACAAGCACACAGTCACTACACTTGACGACAATAAATCAAACGTTACTCTCTGCCTTCCGAGCTGGATGGTAACAAATAATAATCCTTGTATTGTGACACAGCGTCTTATCACATCATCGAGAGGTCTCAAAGCGCTTGACAGAATATACCGTAAAGTGAATCGACTGTATATATATATAGATATATATATTTATGGGCGAAACGCGGCAGCCGATTGCGCACAGCGGCGTCCCCCACACACACAAACATCTGTGGATTGAGTGACCAAATATACATACAGTATATATATTTTGAAAGGATTTTAGGATTAAAAAAACCCACGATAATAAAAATTGGTCATTTTCTATCCACGACTGTTTGTGTGTGGGGAGCGGGGGGGGGGGGGGGATACGGGGGGACGCCGCTGTGCGCAATTAGGCTGCTGCGTTTCGCCCCAAATACACAGTCAAATTCACTCTCTCCAGTTTAATTCTGTGAAGCCATTTTGAGACACGGTCGATAACATGTGAAAAGCCGCGATGTCAAACGCCAGGATGATGATTATTATCATTATTATTATTATAAGTGCTCGGACGCACTGAGGTAGACACACAGTGGACTCTGACAGGATCCACGCCACCCAGGCGGGCGGAGAGGGAAACGAAAGAGGATTCAAACTCACCGATGCCAATGGAGTTTGTGGACAAGAAGTGTGAGCAGGGCGGGGGGCAGGCGGAGGGGGGCCACGGCTCCTTTTCCTGGAGACTCTGGTTGCGGGGTCGGGTTCTCGGCCAGCCATCTCTCTCCGAGCCGGGAGGAATCCCGCGGGAAATCGACGGTCCCCGAGCCGGGAAAACACCCCACGAGTTCCTCCTCCTCCTCGGCGTCTCCTCCGGCGTTTGCGAGGCTCCTGTCAGCGGGGCGGAAATGGCGGAGACGGAAGAGGAGGAGGAGGAGGAGGCAACGCTGTGGCGAGACTTGACCAAGTCCGGCCCGTTCCCAGGCTCCGGTCATTCCCGTGAGGATCCAGGCGGAGGAGGAGGAAGAGGAGGAAGGAGGATGGCTCGATGGTGAGGGGTCGGGGGGAAGGGAGAGGTGACAGATGCACGCTCACTCGCTCGCTCGCACTCGCTCCTCGAAACACTGACACAATCACCGCTCTGAGACGCTGTCCGGCGGGGAGGGCGATGTATAAATCCAAGTTGTTGTTGTTGTTGATTCTCTCTCCCCAACCCCCCCCCCCCCCCCCCCCCCCAACCTCCGCGATTCCAAGACGGACAGGACGAGATGTGGATGGAGGGGGAGGGTGTGACGTCTTCACAGCAAGCTGGTGACGCACACACACACGCTGTGCGCGCGCTCGCACACTCACGCACCTATTAAAAGGAAGAGAAGATTTATTTCAAAGCTGATCTGTCGTAACAATGACTTTGTGTCGGGACCAGAGAATTCGATTGATGAGCTGAAATTTAGCCGGCCTCCCTCCCCCCCTCCCTCCCCCCTCCTCCCTCCCTCCCTCCTCCCTCCCTCGTGGACTTCACTTTGAGACGCAGTCTGGAAGGATTATTATTATTATTATTGTTGTAAGCCCCCCCACCCCCATCTTCAAGCTCTCGTCCACCCACCAGCCCAGTCACTACACTCAACAACAGCCACAAGATCCTGCAGCTCAGTGGTTAGAGCACTCGCCTTACAAGCCAGAGATCTGGGTTCATTTCCAGGCAGGTCAGGTCAGAGCGAAACTGTGGGCAAGTTTCTTTACTCCACCCACCCACCCACACACACCTGATAATAATCCCTCAAAAATAAATTAAATTGGTCATTTCAATCCACAGATGTTTGTGTGTGTGTGTGTGTGGGGGGGGGGACGCTGCTGTGCGCAATTGGCTACCGCGTTTCGCCCACAAATATATATATATAGATATATATATATATATACAGTCAATTCACTTTACAGTATATTCTGTGAAGCGCTTTGAGACGCAGTCCGGACGGATTATTATTCATATTATTATTGTTGTAAGCCCCCCCCCTCTCCCCCCCATCTCAAGCAGAGCCCTTTACACTTGTATCAAACACTAACAGCGAAGAAGATGCTGTGATAATTGAATCCCTTTCTGCCTTTCATCTGCTAGTTTAAAAGAATCCAACTCACGCTGAGACTGTCGCGCTGACTGATCGCATCTGTAAAGAGTGTTTGTGGTGGGGGGGGGGGGGTTGAGTGGGAGGGGGAGGGATGGAGGGGAGGGGGAGGGGAGGGGTGTGAGTGGTGAGAGGGAGGGGTTGAGTTCTGTGAGAGATCTGGTATCAGACCCCACCCCCCACCCCCCCCCCCCCCCCCACCCCCTCCCTCACACTTCCCACTGCTGGGTTGGTGGGGTCTGATATTAAAATGGAATAACGCACACCTAGCCTTGGAGAGGACGTACAGACATGGGGGCTGGGAGGAGAGGGGTGCACTGGGGAGTGGAGGGGTTGGGAGGGGGAGGTTGGAGTGGGGAGGGGAGGGTTGTGGGGGTGAGTGGGAATGGAGGATCTCTGAGTCAGGATAGCGTGCAATCACAACGGACATTTTCCTTCTGTTCCCTCCAAGTCGCTAACGCAGATTGGACCTTGACCCCCACCCTCTCCTTACCTCACCCCAGACTGACGACTCGCTCGCTCGCTCACTCACTCAGACTCGCTCCCTCTCCCTTCAGTTAATTATTCTCCCAAAACACCTCACATCAGACCCAACCTAATAAGTACTCTCTCCGACTGACGACCCTCCCCAAACCCTCCCACCTACTGCCCCCGCCCTCAAGGCCTATGGGGAATAAACAAACATCTCAATAGCTCTTATAATAATAATTATAATTATAATAATAATAATTCTTGCATTTGATTCCTCGCCTTATCACGTCCTCTAGACTGTGTCTCAAAGCGCTCACAGAATAGACCGTAGAGTGAATTGACTATATATATTTTGTGGACGAAACGCGGCAGCCAATTGCGCACAGCAGGGGCGGGGTCTCCCCCCCCGCCCCCCACACACACACACACACACACAAAAACATCACTGGTTGAAACAACCAATTTATTGCTTCAGCCGGAAGTTACTGTCGAGTGCGGGGACAGTGCCCTTTATGGACGAAGGCAATTTTTTTGCGACACGCAGCAATGGCCTTCGCAAACTGCCTGAGATTTTATATCTAGCGGGAGACTAGTCTGCAGGGTTGGGGGTGGGTGTGGGGTGGGTTGGGGTGGGTTGTGGTGGCTGGGAATAAGAGGGAGGATTGTTGAGAGAGAGAGAGAGAGAAACTAACCCTTCGCCAGTTATCTGTTTGGACAGTAACTCATGCAATGTGTGCGATTTCACACTGAAATAAATGTGTGGGTTTGCAAGGTAAGCTCGACTGTACTTCAGGAAAGCCACAAGGCACTCCTTGTTGTGCTCGGACGTGAATGATGGAGCAAGAGAGAGAGAGAGAGGGAAGGAAGGAAGGAAGGAGAGAGAGAGGGGAGGAGAGAGGGAGATAGCACGGTGCCAAACTTCATTCTGGAGACAGACCTTGAGCAATTCTTTCTCCAACCCCCCCTCCCCCCCCCCCCCACAGACACACACAAACACACAACACAAACACACAAAACCACCCTGAGCAGATCGAGTGATAAAACTTCAAACAGAAGCTCCCAACATCGGTTGACAAAGGCTGGGCTTGTTGGAGCTTGTAGTGGTTACTCTAATTCCCAGCAGAGAGACCCCAAGTGAGAATATATCTGCTGCCGCAGCCTCGCACTCATTCTCTCCCTCTCCTCCTTCCCTCCCTCCCTCCCTCCCTCGCTCGCTGCACACCTCCCCTTCCTACTCCCTCACCTCCCCCCGCAATCCCCAAACCCACCCAACTCACACGCACACACACGCACAGACACACACATGCACGGAGGCTGCCGTATGACGGTAATTTCCTCTGAAGCGCTTTGAGGCGCGTGTTGTGGTTCTGTCTGTGGCGAGTGTGAGTTGAGATTCGTTTGGTTCACGACCACAGTCCGCGTCCTATCCCGCTCGGCTCGTTTGCAAGCCGCACCCCCCCCCCCCCCACCCTCCGAGGGCGTCCCCAAGCGCTTGCTTCCAAGGCCACTGTTTCTGTAACCTGCGTAGTGCCTGTGAGTTTCGGCGGTGGCGCTTTAAAGGACGTGGAGACAGGGAGCGATTTTGCCCGCGAATGTGCCGTGAGATCGTTAGCATTCAACCAGAACAAGTCACAGTCAAGGAGCGATGGGGGTGGGGGTGGGGGTGGGGGTGAGCTCTGTTTAACCGTCTGATCTGAAGAAGCACGGCACCTAGAGGCACAGTCAGGCATGGAGAGAGAGAGAGGCATGGACTAGAAATGAGATAAGGAGAGAGGTGGGGTGGGGCGGGTGGGAGATGTACACGAAGATAGCGGAGAGAGAAAATGAGGTAGGGAGAGAGTGAGGAACTTACTTGTTTCACCCACAAATATATAGTCAATTTTCCTACTCTCCTTCCTCCACCCCCACCCCTCCCACCCGGCTCTGGTCCCTACCTGACCGTTCGGCGCCTTGGGCGTCCTCCCAACGTGAAAGGCGCTATATAAATTGATTGATTGATCAGCAAGAGAGGCAGAGTAGAAAGAAGCAGAGAGAGATTGTGTCAGACAGACAGACACACACACCACACACACGAGAGAAAGAGACTGTAAATTTAATGTGGGTCAGACCCCACATTTGAGATCGGCCGTAACCTCTCAACTCCCACCCCCACCTTCCAGCTTCCACACACAGCTCACCTCTGCTTGTTGGCAAGTCTGTGGCCTTTAATCCATTCCCAGGCTCTCCCTGCACACTGAGCTGGTTAATGTTCAAACTGCTGCTCCCAAACTCTGATCAAAGGGTTTGGGAAATTAAAGGGCAATTAACCCAACTGATCTCAGCCATTGTGTAAGTGTGTGTGTGAGAGACAGACAGAGAGATGCAGAGAGATATAGAGATAGAGAGAGAGAGCAACAAGGATATGTCTTGGGCAAGTTTCCTTACTCCCCACGCCTAATAATAGTTCCTACAAAAATTGGTCATTTTCAATCCACGACTGTTTGTGTGGGGGGGACGCTGCTGTGCGCAATTGGCTGCCGTGTTTCGCCCACAAATATACAGTCAATTCAGTTTACAGTATATTCTGTGAAGCGCTTTGAGACACAGTTGAAAAGCGCGATATCAAATGCAAGGATTATTATTATTACTGTTGTTTCCTGCACGTTCAAATGACATCAAACGCGAGCCTCCCGTCTGTGGGAAGGTAAAGATCCCACCGATTTTTTTTTGCTGGACAAGGGAACTTTCCTCTCTCCCCCTGCCCTGCCCTGCCCTGTCCTTGCCAACAATCTCCCTACCCTCACCCCTCACCCATGAGTCATTCACATTGAAGCACTCGGTGGGAATGTTGCCGAGAACGCAAATTGTCTGTCGCGTTTGCCCACAAAATACACAAACTTTGCATCGATTTCCTGCAAAGCCCTTTGGGTGTGTTTCGAAGTTGCCAATGGTATCAGCCCTTCTGTGATTTCCATTATTTCTGTATAACAATAATTATGAGGCATATTACGACGGGTTTTTGCAACGACAGATGAGAACCTTAGCACAGCCTCGCGGTTCCCAATAGTAACGATCCTTGCACTTGATACAGCGCCTGATCACGTCCTCTCGACCGTGTCTCAAAGCGCTTCGCAGAATGTACCATAAAGTGAATTGAGTGTATATATATATATTTGTGGGCGAAACGCGGCACCCGATTGCCCACAGCAGCGTTCCCCCTGTTTCAATCGAAACAGTCTTGGATTGAAATGACCAATTTTTGGGGGGAGGGATTATTATTAGGCATATATATATATATATATAGATGTGTGGGGGTGGGGGTGGGGGGGGGGGGTAAGGAAACTTGCCCAAGGTTTTTGCCCTACTGGGAATCGAACTCAGGTCTCTCGCTCACGAGGCAAAGTGCTCTAACTGAGCTACAGGACTCATAACGGTAACGGAACCACAACGTCTTGCAGGTCGGGCGAAGAGAAAGGTCTTCAGGCGCGACCTGAAGATGGGAGAAGGGAGTGGGTTGAGGCGAAGGGGGGTTGAGGGAGGGGAGTTTCCAAAGTTTCGGGGCTGAAGGCACGGCCGCCGATGGTGGAGCGGAGGATTTGGGGGGTGGGGGGGGGGGGGAGGTGACGAGGAGGATGGATTTGGTAGAATGGAGGCAATGGGTACCACTGCTGTGAGGTTAGAGAGAAGTGGGGGGGTGGGTGGGGGGGATGCTTAGGAGAGGAAGGATTTAAACAGGCTACAGACACTCATTACTCCGTAATTAGGTTTATCACCATTTGTGCAATGAGATCAGACAGCCAACCCTACTCCCCCCACCCCCCCTGCACACAGCCCTGCACCCCCCCCCCCCCCCCCCCCCCCCACCTCCACCCCAAAGGCCTGTGTCAGAGGAGCCGGCAACACCTTCCCTTTGGCCACAAAATACACCGACAGTTCTCGCGCTCACACGGTGTATCCTGTGAAAGCGCTTCGAGACGCCTCAATGACGTGATGAGGCGCTCTGTCAAACGCAAGGGTTAAAAATATTATTATTATTCCCAAATGAAGTGCTCACAAGTGCGAGTTCACCCCCCCCCCCCCCCCACACACACACACACACACACAGAGATACACAAATAGGTAAAGACTAAGAGAAGGTTAGGGATGAGTTATTAATCAGGGGGCAAAGTTTTGCCCGTGGCCGGGTGGGGATGGGGTTGGGGGGGGGGGGGGGTAGTGGGTTCAGGTCTGTCCACCCTCTCTCCCCCCCCCCCCCCCACACACCCCACCTTCCATCAGCACCTTGACAAGCACCGCTGGGGAGCGTGGGGGGGGGGGGGGGGGGGGGGCGGAGAAGGGATTGGGAAATAACAACAGATTAAAGCAACTCGCAGACCATCGCTTGCGGGACTTAAAAAAACATCACGAGTAAGAAACTGAGAGAGGGAACACGCAACAGGCTGCGAAGGGTTAACCCCCCCCGATTCTCCAGGCGAGAGCATGGGAGACCATCCCATCCCGGGATAGATCGGGAAGTGCGAGACGGGAAGTGGCAAAAGCGAGGTGGAGGCGGAGGAGAAGAGATGGAATTATTTTTGAACGTCTCCCCAAAAAAACACGCTTCCCAGTAACAAGGAGAGAGAGAGAGAGAGAGACATTCTCTTACCTGAGCCTCCCAGCGGCCAAGGTGTTCGGTTTGTGTTAGCCACAGACACACACACACACAGAGACACAGAGATAGAGACACAGACAGAGACACAGACACACACAGAGACAGAGACACACACAGAGACACAGAGATAGAGACACAGACACACACACAGAGACACACACACAGAGACACAGAGATAGAGACACACAGAGACACAGACACACACACGCCTCTGTGACTGTGTCTCTACCCAACTGTACTTCGGATGAGATGTTAAACCGAGCTCCCGGCCAGTGAGTGTCTTATTGCAATTAGAGGCTCTATGGGATAAGAGAAGGGAGTGTTTTTTTTCTCGTCCCCCTCACACCCTCCCTCCTTCCCTCTCACTCACTTTCTCTCTCTCTCTCTTTACTAGTGTTAGCTTTCACCGGCCCCAGCCCACGCCTTGCGCTCTCTCACACGCACGTTCACACACACACACACAGAGACAGAGACACACACACAGAGACACACACTTCACTCGCCCCTTGTTCAAACACAGGGTTGCCTCGGTAAAAACACACCCTCTCAATCTGGGAGTTGTGAGAGAGAGAGCGAGAGACAGAGAGTCACACACACACACACACACAGAGAGAGACAGACAGAGAGGAGTGTTTAAGGGCGTTAACTTTAACCTGAGCTCACCGAGAGCTGACAGGGATTTTGGAAACGCGAGAGGAGGTGGAATTTTGTGGGAACAACTGGTTTTACAGGTTCTTTTGAGGGATAACATGTCAGCTTCGCTTCTGCTATCCCTCTCCTTCACCTCCCTCCCTCTCTCCTCCTCCTCCTCCTCTCCCAATCCCTCTCCTTCACCTCCCTCCCTCTCTCCTCCTCCTCTCCCAATCCCTCTCCGCACACGGCGCGTCGCAGGGTTGAAGAGTACTCCGAAGTTAATGATTGAGGCTGGGTTGGTTGGGAGGTGGCTTAATTGGGAGGTTTTAAAAGAAACATCGCCCTCTTCGCCCTCCTCTCCCTCCCCTCTCCCTCCCTCCCCTCTCCCTCCCTCCCCTCCCTCTCCCTACCTCCCGCAGGCAGAAATAATGCAGACATAGTCGACTAACTTCACACCATCACCATCCAGCTGGAGGCTACACAAAATACACAATCAACTCACTTTGCAGCTTATTCTGTAAAGCGCGTGGAGTCTCATCAGGCGCGATATCAAATGCAAAGAATTATTTTTATTGTTAGTGCCCTTCACTGTGCAGTGAAATCACTCACTGACGATTCGAATGTGAGGCTTATATTTGATAATAATAATCAGAGAATGATAATAATTCCCGCCTTCGATACAGCGTCTTAGCGCGTCGCTGAGACGTCTCAAAGCGCTTCACAGGATAGACTGTAAAGTGCAGTGGCATTGTCTATTTTGGGGGCAAGCGTGAGAGACCTGTGTGTTTCGAATCCGGGCAGGTCAGGGCAAAACCTTGGGCAAGTTTCCTTATACACACACACACACATACCCGCCTAATAATAATCTCTCAAAAATAAATAAAATTGGTCATTTCAATCCGCGGCTGTTTGTGTGGGTGGGGGGGACATGCTGCTGAGCGCAATTGGCTGCCGGGTTTCGCCCGTAAATGTATACAGTCAATTCACTGTACAGTATATTCTGCAAAGCGCTTTGAGACGCCGTCTAGAAGACGTGACAAGCACCATATCAAACGCCAGCGTTATTATTATTATTATCATCAGCCTGAATTACAGAAGAAGCATAAAACTGGTTCCAAAGGTAGCTTTTATTAACCATCCCCTCCCCCCCACCCCCACCCCACCCCCACCACAGCTCAGCTGATGTGAAGGTTTGCACCAAAGTTTGGGCTGCAGTTATTATCAAACACTCCCATTTCCTAGGCGCCCGGGGCCTGATTTCCCAAAGGCCTGATTGCTCTGAGGTTCAGTCACTGGGCTGTCATTTTTTTCATAGCCAAACATGGCAGCCATTTTGTCCACATCGAGGTCCCGCGGACCAGAGATTTGTTTGTGGGGGAGGGGGGAGTGGGGTTGCAGAGGCAGCCAGGACACTTATTTGACAGGGTATTTGACGGCACTGGTGGGGCAGAGAGAGTTTGCAAAGCAAACGTAAATGGGATCTTTCTGAATAGTACTGAGTGTGTGTGTGCGTGTCTCTCTCTCTCCCTCTCCTCAATGTATAGCTCTGTGTGTGTGTGTGTGTGTCTGAATCAGTGACTGTCCAACGCCTTGGGACGTCCTTCGGACGTGAAAGTCGCTATATTGTTCAACTTGTTCGTTTTGTTGTCGTTGTTGGTCAGAGTTGGGGGGTGTGATCTGAGCCTCACTGTCCGTCCGTCCATCCCCCCCTCCCCACTCCCTCCACACTTTGTGAGTTTAGCAAGAGGATAGTCAACCAGGCTTTATGCACCCACCCCACCCTCCCCCACCGCAGCAAAATGTGTTTAGCAGTCACATGATATATGTAGCTGTGATGTTATCTCTCCTCTCTCTAACCCCCCATCTCCCCCCCCACCCACATCGCTATCAAGGTGGCTCACAGATAACTGCCTGGTGGGGTAAGGCCGCGCTGGGCTCGGCTGGATTCGAACAATGAATAAAAGGAGATAAACAGAGAGCTTTACACAGTGACTCTGAGAGCCTGCGACCAGCTGTGCAAATACAATACAACTCTGTCTCTCTCTCGCTCTCGTTTGTTTGTCTCTTCCAATGGCTGTAGTGGATCAGCCCCCAACTCTGAGTGACTCTGGTTTAACTCTGGAGCACAGCATCACCTCACCCATGACTCCCCCCCCCCCCCCACTAAGGACAAAAACAGTTTCCGCTGGTGGGCGAGGCTGTGACTGTCTCGTGGGTCGCGGATTTCAAAATAGTTTCCAAAACGAAGCAGAGGGGAGCTGAGGGGAAATGTTTTCAGCGGGTTGTTGGAATCTGGGATGCATTGCCTGAGAAGGTGGTGGAGGCCGATTCCATAACAGCTTTTAAATGAGAATTAGATCTTTATTTAGATCGGAGAACGGGTCTGTTAGGTTATGAGGAGAGAGAGAGAGAGAGCTGGGTAGTGGGGTTGAGTGGCTCTTCAAAGGCACAGGCTAGAGGGGCTGAATGGCCTTATGTGCTGTAAGATGCTATGTTGTTGTTGTTGTTGTGGTGAGAAAGCCATTGTGCTGGCGCTGGGAGCCCTGTGGGTGGCGCTAGGCACGGGAGGTACAGGCTGGGTTTGTAGCCAGACACGCACACACACACTCAGTGATACACACACAGCCTGACACACACATACACTCTCACATAGCCAGACACACACACACACACAGTGATACACTCACTCACACACAGCCTGACACACACACACAGACACCCATACAGCCTGACACACACACATACACACACACTCACAGCCTCACACACACACACAGACACTCATACAGCCTGACACACACACATACACACACACTCACAGCCTCACACACACACACTGACACTCACAGCCTGACACACACACACATACACACACTCACACACAGCCTGACACACACACAGCCTGACCGTGACGCCCCCACCCCCCGGGGGATGCTGTGTCCCGGGTCCCAGCCCCAGCTGCTCCGCTCTGGGCAGAAAGACCTGTTTTACCTCAACTTCCTGAGACAACAAACCAGGGACAGCGGCCAGGGCCTGGGGGGTCAGTCACACACCCTCACACACACACAACAAACCAGGGACAGCGGCCAGGGCCTGGGGGGTCAGTCACACACTCACACACACACTCCCTCACACACAACAAACCAGGGACAGCGGCCAGGGCCTGGGGGGTCAGTCACACACTCACACACACTCCCTCACACACAACAAACCAGGGACAGCGGCCAGGGCCTGGGGGGTCAGTCACACACCCTCACACACTCCCACACACACTCCCACACACACAACAAACCAGGGACAGCTTCACACACCCACACAAAGCCCATCACATACTCCCTCAAACACCCCCCCCCACATACACACACAGCCCCCCCCCCCCCCCACACACACACACAGCCCCCCCCCCCCCACCCTCACACCCACACACAGCAAACCAGGGTCAGCGGCCAGGGCCTGGGGGGGGTCAGTCACACACCCTCATACACCCCCCCGCCCACATACACACACAGCCTCCTCACCCACCAACCCCTTTTCAGCCACAGCCCCCCCCCCTCACAACCCCCCGCCCCCCACCCTCCCATGCCCACTGACAAACGCGGTGTAGTGACCCCCCCTCCCCCCCACTTTGTGTTGAGGGTCTGTATTACACAAACAACAACAAAACGCCATGTAGAGGAGGCAGGGTGTGGACTGTCCAGTAACCTGGGGATGTCCTCCCGAGAGAGAGACAGAGAGGAGCCTTCACCCCAATGGACATTGGGCGGTGATTGGGAGTTGTTGTAGTAGTTGTTGACTGGAAAGCGGGGAGGTGGGGGGGGGAGACGGAAGGAAATCTTTGCTGTGTCTCTAACCTACCCGTGTCTGCCTGTCTTGTTTGTGTGGGGGGGTGGGGGTCGGGCTGATTTTCTAGGTGTGAAGAGGTGGCTGGAATGGAGGAAGGAGATCGAGCTGTTGGCCGACTTGACTTACTTCACTCTCACCACCCTGACAGGTCAGAGGCTTCTCTAGTGGGTTGATTGATTGATTTGATTGAGTTGATTTGATTTGATTGGTTTGATTTGATTGACCGGGTCAGTGGTAACATTTACAGCCCTCGGAAGCTCCTCACGTTCAAGGCCATTCACAGCCTTGCCCCCCTCCCCCCCACCACTTCCTATCTCTCCGACCTGCTGTCCCACTACCAACCTGCCCACCCCCCAACTCCGGTCAGCGGGCTCCGGTCTGCTCCATGTCCCCCGTCCGACCCGCTGTATCATCAGCGAACAGGCTTTTAGCCTCTCTCTCTGCCTCCCCCCCCCCCCCCCACCCCACCAAGTTTGGAACTCCATCCCCTTCACCTCACTCCTTCCCTCCATCAAGGCCAGTCTCAAGACCTTCCTCTTCGATTGTGCTACCCTCCCAACTCTTTCCCTCCCCTCCCAACTCTTTCCCTCCCCTCCCAACTCTCTCCCTCCCCTCCCAACTCTCTCCCTTCCCTCCCAACTCTCTCCACTCCCAATTCTCTCCCTCCCCTCCCAACTCTCTCCTGCCCCTCTCTCCCCCCAACACCCCACCCACCGGGAGCCTAGTACAGTACGTGGCATGGTTACGGACGGTGGTGTTATCTGGTTAAATCTCTGGTTGTCCGCAGGTTACCAGACTCTGGGTGAGGAGTATGTTAGTATTGTTCAGGTGGGCCCGGGCGGGCGGGCGGTCCCGTCGCAGTTACGCCGGGTGGCGCTGATCGCCCTTCACACCTGCCTCCCCTACCTCCTGGAGCGGGGGCTTCACCGGCTGGAGAGGGCACTGCAGAGAGAGGCCGTGCCCGCGGAGGGGAGCGGGGGGGCCGGGGGGGCGCCGGCGAGGGGCCCGGGTGACCTGCTACGCCGGGCGGTGGGGGGGCTGAGCGAGCGGCAGAGGAAAGCCACGGAACGCGGCATCGGCATCCTGCGGCAGGTGGTCACCGTCCTCCACCGGCTGCACCTCGGCGTGTTCTACCTGAACGGCATGTACTACCACGTGGCCAAGAGGATTAGCGGCATCAGCTACGTAAGCCGTTTGTTTCATCCCAACGCCCTCCATAACCTCGCCCCCGCCCTACATCCGTGACCTCTTAATCTCCTACCAGCCCCCTCCACTCAGCGGGTTCCAGCCTGCTTCACGTTCCCCCCAAAGGTGAGCCTTTAGCCACTCTACCCCACTCCCTAACCCCTCCCCACCCCCCCCGCCCCCACAACCTCTGGAACTCCATCTCGCAGTCCCTCCACCTCATCGTCCCCTCCCTGGCCTCTTCCCCCAAATATCTCCTCTCTCCCTCCCTCCACCCGCCCCGGTCCACCGACCCCAGCTCGGGTCTGACACAGCGACTGTCCAGCGCCTCAGGAGGTCCTCCTGATGTCAAAGGCTCTGTCTATACAAGTGTCATTTCGTTGTTGTTGTTGTCTCAAACCATTTCAAAGTGGATTAACTTTACGTTGTCCCTCCCTCCCTCCCTCCCTCCCGTGTGTGTGTGTGTGCAGCTGTGTGTGAGGAGCCGACGAGTGGACGACTCTGGGGTTCAGGCCAGCTACCGGCTGCTGGGGTGGATATCGCTTGTGCAGTTGGCGCTGAGCGTAGCCGTGCAGGTGAATGGGCACAGGCAGCGGCGGAGAGCCAGGCAGGAGTGGCGGCTTCACCGGAACCTAGCCAGCTCCGGCAGGTACACACAGGTCCTGGCTTTCAGCAGCACCTAACAGGGGAGGTGGGTGTGGGGGGGGTAGTAGTTTCAGCCCAATAGAGTGGGTGACATGCTCTCTCTCTCTCTCTCAGAGCTCTGAATAATGATAATAATAATCCTGGAATTTGATATAGCGCCTTATCAGGTCTTCTAGATTGTGTCTCAAAAGCGCTTCACAGAATATACTGTAAAGTGAATTGATTGTATATCTTTGTGGGCGAAACGCGGCGGCCGATTGCGCACAGCGGCATCACCCCCTCCCACACACAGCCGTGAGTTGAAAATGATCAATTTATTGTTTTTTTTGGAGGGGGGGGGAATGGATTATTATTAGGCGTATGTGTGTGTGTGTGTGTGTGTAGTAAGGAAACTTGCCCAAGGTTTCGCCCTGACCTGCCTGGATTCGAACACAGGTCTCATGCTTGTGTGGCGAGTGAATGAGTGAGAGTGCTCTAACCCACTGAGCTACAGGAGTAATGCAATCAGCGTCCAATCCCAGATTTTTGCAGATAAACAAGACATACTGGTAGCTCTGGACGAAGCAGAGCATGTTTAACTCACCGCCTCTCTCTCTCCCTGGCTCGCAGAGACGTTGCCCAGGACGCGACCGTGGGTCGGCAAGCCGGTGTATCCTGTGTCTGGAAGAACGCCGGCACTCCACAGCCACGCCCTGCGGCCACCTGTTCTGCTGGGAGTGCGTTACCGAGTGGTGTAACACCAAGGTGAGGTTCCTCCTTTGGACACGTCCGTCACCAAAACAGGGCAACCGGCAGCGCCCGCCCTGACTAACTGACTGACTGACTGAGCGAGCCATTCCATTCATCGGATCCTTTTGCATTTTTGATATATCCTTGCATTTTTTTTTTGACATAGCGGCTTTTCAGATCTTATCGACTGTGTCCCAAAGCGCTTCACAGAATATATTGTAAAGTGAATTGACTGAATTGAAGCGAAACGCAGCAGCCAATTGCGCACAGGGGCGTCCGCCCCACACAAAGTCGTGGATTGAAAATGACCAATTTTATTGTTGTTTTTTTTTTGGGGGGTGGAGGGATTATTATCAGAAGTGTGTGCGTGTGGAGTAAGGAAACCCGCACAAGGTTTTGCCCTGACCTGCCTGGATTCGAACACAGGACTCACGCTTGTAAGGCGAGCGCTCTAACCCACTGAGCTCCCAGTTGACGGCAGACGATTGTCAGGGCTTTGAGGGTTTGCTTGAAGGGCGCCATATGAATGCAAACTTTCCTTCCGATATGAAAAACGTGCTGTGTGTGATTATATATGTAAACTGTGTTGTGTCGGTTTGTAGGCGGAGTGCCCGCTGTGCCGGGAGAAGTTCGAGCCTCACCGGCTCATCTACCTGCGGCACTTTGGTTAGGCCGAGTGAGAAAATCGTCTGGTTTGCTCCGGTCTCATCTGGGAGCTGCCCGTGTTACAACAACAACAACCACAACCACCACAAGAGAAGGCAGATTTGACTGACGGTAGTTACCACGGGGACCAAAACAAAAACACACACACACTCGGCACAAGGTTAGGTCAATTTCGACACCCGTGCCTCGCAGACGAGTTATTTCCTCCCGTTTGTTGGGACCGTTAGTTTAGGAAGGCGAGATTGAAATCAACCCTGGAATGCGGGGCCGATGCGTTGACGAACCTAATTCGGGAGAAAGGGGAATCGATCCTTCGTGGCAATCACAGCCCGGGTTCCGGAGCCCCACAATCGGTTCGGTGAGTAGCAAATCCAGGCTGGACCTCTCCCGCCCCCCCGCTTCCCCACCTCGCGATATGAGGGGAGGAAGGAGCAGTGAATTACCGGCAATGCCACTCTGCGGAGGAGACGTTAAACCATGGAAAATGCCTGTTTAAAACACCCTATTGGACGCTATTGGGGAAAAAAGGAAGGGAAGGGAAGGGAGTTCCTCATGGTGTCCTGGCCCGACAAGCCTCCGGATAAAACTAGGTTCATTCAATTTATGGCACCAAACTGCCAAAACGTTTGCCTAGAAATATATGTTCAAATTAAGATGTATATATTTTATAAATAGAACAGTAAATACCTGTGAAGCACTATCGATCTCTTTTGACATTTTTGAGGGGCGCCGGATCAGAGGAAAAAGATTGATCGACAATGGGCAACATTCAAAGAGAGAAAGTGACTATCTCTTCTCTCAAGAGTTTACCTGGGATTAGGACTAATTGGTCTTTCTGCAACCCCCACACCCCCACCTCCCAACTCAACACCATCGCCACCCTGACAAGACATAAAACTTTTAAACATCTCTCCCCAGCCCGTGCACTCACACTCAGAACAAGATAACTTAAATTAAAAGCGACCCAAAGTGATCAAATGGCAGTGGTACATGCAAATGTAGTCAGTTATGTATATTTCAATAATGTATAAAAATAGGCGAGTGCTTAAAAATCAGACAAGACGTCGTCTTGCGCCAAGGACGCTATTGTAAACATACTTTGTTCAACGAGACACATAGACCCGTTTACCCAAAAATTTTCAAGGCTCTTGTTTACACATGTCCCATGTCACTCTTGAAACCTACAATGTGCTGGAATCTGCCCTGACCACCTCCCTGGGCAGTGCGCACTCCCCAAGCTCTGCATAACAAAGAAAAAACACTCAATGTGGGGAGTTAAAAAAAATTACAAAAATTAAAATAAGAACACACACACACACAAACACAAACAAACAAGAGGAAATGGTTTCAAATCTCTTTTAAATCAATAGTTCAGCCATTCCAAAACAAAAAAAAATGCACGGATATAACTGACTGTAGCGTGTGACAGGAGGGGAGGTCATTGCCTCGTGTGGAAGGTTAAATACAATTTAAAATTTGGCTACCAAACAGAATTCCTACCCATCCGACAGGAACACTGTTCAGTAGACAATAGCACAGCCAAATAACCCGATCGGAACCTGTACTGGGCAGCCCGCGCGATTGCAGCGAGACTCAGTCAGTACGACAAAACCAATCTTGCCCTAGCACCAGAGTCTACCCGCTTTCATCCTGTAAAAAGTTTCATATCTCCACGCTCCACTCTGCTTCGCTGCCTCTTTCACCTCCTCGAGTGTAAACTTTCCAATTTTAAAAGATTAACAATATTTTTGTCGCCAGCCCTCCCCCCCCCCTATATATATATACACACATATATATATATACAGTATACCCCTTCACGGCTAATTTCTCTCCACTGCCATCCGATTCATCTCCCTCCTTCGGGGTGCCAGCCAGCCTGAGCAGTTTAAACGCACAGTTTAAAAACAAAGTACAGGTTTCACACTGGTTACATAGCATTTTCAAATTCCGGAAATCTACTGAGGGTAACTTTAATATTTATATATATATATTTAAAAAAATCAAAGCTCAGAATCTCGAACCCACAGCATCAAAACCTTCAGGAAACCAAAGGTATGATTTATTTTATTATTAATATCCCCATATTATGTAAAAGTATGTGTCTTGGTGGTATCTAAGAGAAACACAAGGCTCTCTCCGTATTCCTAAGTGAAGGATGGATTGCAGAAGTCCTTCCTCTGCCCCCCCCCCCCCCCCCCTTAACCATAAACACACACACCTCCCACTTGTTCTGTGTTTTTTATATAGAAAAAACAAATACTATTCCTTGAACTCGACACACCAGCTTTGAAATGCCAGAGCCTGGCCTCTGCCAATTTGTTTTTGCTGTCTCAATCCAATTGTTCCCTCTCGTTTCCCTCCGCCCACCCGCCCGCCCACCCACTCACCCGAAAAATCTCAATCAATATCTCACCCCTCCCCTCCCACTCCCTATCCCTGAACCGAGAACCCCGATGATGACAATCTCCAAAGCAAATTCCAATCGTTAAAAATGACCGTGAAAAAATAAAATAAAAGGATTTCGCTGGATCCACAAGAAAGTCTCTAAAACCTCCCAGGGTGGAGGTGGGAGGTGGGGGGGGGGAAGGGAGAAAAAAAAAAAGTTTAAAATACCAACAGACAACTCCTCCTCTTCACGTAGATTTAATGTTTCTGGTAATACTGAAAAGTAGCTTTACAGAAACACACATGGCGTTTTTGCAAAGCCGCCAATGTAAGAAACCCCATTTTTTTCCCCTACCAAACGCATTATTATTCATCTATTGATTTGTGTGTGTGTGTGTGTGTGTTTTTAATTCCTTTTTTGTGTGTTTCGTTTTAAGTGACTAAAAGTACATTTGAAATAACCGGCGTGTTGAATACAGTTAACGGGTTGTTGTGTTTTTTTTCTCTTTTTAAGTGCGGTCGATCTATAAATTAATCTCACCCCCTCCCCTCTCTCCCGCCGCCAAAAAAAAGGTTTGGGGGGGTGGGGGGGGGAATTGGTATTTTATAAAGACAGCTTGAATCCTCCAAAGTAATCTCAACTAAATCACCTAAAATGTAACCCTTTAGCAAAGGCCTTGAGCAGACATGATAAGAACAGAGTTGTCACTGCAGTTATTGTCCAAAATTTATGTGTAAATGGTGAGATGCGGGGCTGGAAGGGGGAGGGTGGGTGGGGGAGGGAGAGGGAAGGGGGTTCAGCGGAGAATATAATTCCAGGAACGTGGAAAGTCACATTTTCTAACTGGCAAATGTTTTCCCCGGCTCCTCCTTCCCCTTGTATGTCCTTTTGCCGTGCGTGAACGGTAGATACCGGTACTTGATCATATGCTGTTGAAGGCGGCAGGTAGACAGGTAGGTAGGCAGCCGGGCAGGCATGGAGGGAGGGAAGAGAAACAAAATGAGCTGAGTTTGCTTTACAAAGAAAAAGACTTGACTATATCTGAAGCCTCTATGAGGTGCTATGAAATTTTCTTGCACGATCTTGCTGTACAACGAGCTTTCCAATAGAGCCCCTCAAATGGGATATTCCCATTGTAATAATCATTATTATTATTATGCTATCAATGTAATTTTCTTGCGGCTGGGAATCTGTCCCATCCCATCCATGCACCTTTACTCCCCTCCCCGACCGTCCACCCCACCACACACTCTCTCCAATCCTCCATACATCACGGCCCTGGAACACCCCCCTCCCCTCCACCCCCACTGCCATTTACCTTAATCTGCCTCTTCATGGTGATGCAGAAGAGCATAATGAAGTACATGACCAGAATGGGCCAGAAGACTGGAACGTTGAAGGCCTCAAAGAAAGTGCAACACATGGCAACCACAATTCCCTTTGTAGCGGAGTGCCTGTGGGGGGGGAGTGGGGTGGAGAAGATTACATAGACATCAGAGAGGTCACGACATACCCCCCCACCCACCTCCCACCCACTGTTTGTGATTTAATCAATCAAGGAACGCAAGTAGAACCGAGACAAATACACCTAGTCCTCGCTTAACGTCACAGTGGCGTTCGCGAAAAGCGCGACTCTTTCAGCGAAACGACATGAAGCGAACACCCGCTGAGAATACCGGACGCTCAGTTTCTATGTGCATACGCCTACGCTACCCAAAATAGTTGGTTGCCACGCGCACTGGCGAATGACGTAATAGCGAACGTCGCAACGTTAAATGATTATATGTTCCCGTGTGTCAGCGACGTAATAACAATTGGTCTCCCCCACAACCCCACCCAAGATTAGGGAGTCTTCTAAATAATACTACTAATAATAATCCTTGCCTTTGATATAGCGGCTTTTCACGTCTTCTAGACCGTGTCTCAAAGCGCTTCACAGAATATACTGCAGAGCGAATTGAATGTATGTTTGTGGGAGATATGCGGCAGCCAATTGCGCACAGCAGTGTCCCCCACAAAAAGTCGTGGATTGAAGTGACCAATTTTTTTGGGGGGAATGGATTATTATCAGGCGTGTGTGTGGAGTACGGAAACGTGCCCAAATTTTCGCCCTGACCTGCCTGGATTCGAAAACACAGGTCTCGTGCTTGTAAGGCGAGTGTATTTAACCACTGAGCTACACTGAGACTCCACAAACTGCCACAACACAGGGAAGGAACACTTACCAGAACTTGAACTCTGGCAGCCTTCTTATAAAGGGTCTGAACTCCTCGTTCTGCTTCGTCGGTAAAGCTGGCCCCTCATCTGGGTAGAGAGAAAGAGAGAGATCATTGCCGCGTGCTGGGAGAAAGTCGGGGACTGCAGGACACGGAGGCCTGGATGAGAGAGCGAGCGAGACGCTCACACATCGCTCACTTTCGAAGGCTCACACACCAGGGAGGACCAGAAAGAGAGCGGAATGGCACGGAACCACACAACGACTGCCATGACGGCAGTGAAGACTGGCTACCCGTCACCACAAACAGTTAGTTACACCCAGCACAAGATGTATCTCCTGGTTCATGAATTTTGCTCGAGAAACACAAGGTTTGAGAGGTTAAGTACATTGGCTAGAGAAAGAAAGGGAGACAGAGACACACACACACACACAAAATCTCCGAACCATTTTCAAATCGAATTAGGAGCTGTCCCAGTTTGTGACAATATCAAACTTGCTACTGTACAAGAAAGAAAAAAAGTTTTTTTAAAAAAAAACCTGTCAGGAGACGAGCAGAGAGAATTTTTTTTTTTGCAGGGAGACAAGTTCCAGTGAAATTACATTACCTGAATCTTCCATTAGTGAAGGGTCGACTTTGGGAGACAGGAAAGCAATGAAGAGGTTCAGATGGTAAATCCCCAGTGCGTAAGTCACAATGTACCATCCCTGTAAAGGAGAAACAGGCGAACGGAATTCAATCATCGACTCCGCAAAAACAATTTGCGTTTATATCGCGCTTCTTCGTCTGAAACACTCACCGCGCTGGCACTCGCGCAATAAGTAATAATAATAATATTAATCCTTGCATTTGATATAGCGCTTTTTACATCTTATCGACGTCTCAAAGCACTTCACAGAATATACTGTAAAGTGAATCGACTGTATATATTTGTTGGCGAAATGTGGCAGCCAATTGCGCACAGCAGCGTCCCCCGCAAACAGTCATGGATTGAAATGACCAATTATTATTATTATTGTGGTTTTTTATGAGGGATTATTAGTAGGCAATAAAGTGGAAGAAGAAAAGTTAACGGAGAATACAAACGTGTGGGTGTCCTCACCAAGGCTTGTACCAACAATACCCCCAGATAAAATCAATCGCTCACTTTTGTGGCTTTGTACAGAACATTTCCGTGTGCAAACTGGCTCGCTGGTATGTGGTTCCAGGCCTATTAAACCAGGAAGTGCCTGGTGCCTGGACACACGTATCAGGTAGAAGACATATAAACTCCACTTACTTGTAGGATATAAACTCTAATCATGTAGATTCCACCAAAAAGAAACGTTACGACCCATCGCACGATAGTGAAGGGCGTGGACTTGTCTAGGAGCGATTGGTAGACCTAGAACAACAACAAAATGACATTTATAGAGCAGCCTTTCACATCGGGAGGACGTCCCAAGGCGCTGAACAGTCAGGACGGGACCCGAGCAAGGGAGAGGGGCAGGGGGTAGCGGAGAGGGGCGTGAGAGTATTAGAAGGGGGAGGGAGAGAGTTGGGAGAGCAGCAGAAGGCACTGTCGAAGAGAAAGGTCTTGAGGCCGGCCTTGAAGGAGGCGAGGGAAGGAGCGAGGCGAAGGGACTGGGATGGAGTTCCAGAGTGTGTGGAACAGAGAGGCTGAAAGCCCGTCCACCTATAGAACAAGAAGGTTCATTTTGTTTCCCCCATAAGAAAAGCAGAGAGAAATTTTTAAAATAGTGTATATTTATATATAGTTTGCGAATGAATTGTCTCGGATGCACAAATAAAGGGGAGAAGGGCTTCACCCAGGAAGGTTCCTTCCTTACCTGTCCCAACCGTGAAAAAAACGTGCCAACCGTCGAGGGTTTACCATGAATGGCATCTCCACTGCTGTCCCCTTCCGACATGCTGCTCAGAGACACACAAAATAAAGTTTCCCAAATCAGCATCCTCGTTCGTAACAACAGCCCAAAAATATAATAACAATAATACTACTAATAATAATCCTTGCATTTTGATATAGCGGCTTTTTTCCACAAGCGTAACTCCATATACAGGACACCATATATGGTGGAGGCCTATGGGAAGCATTTTCGTTTCCCGAGTGTCTTTGTTTGTGAGTTGAGGCGGCAGTGTTATTAGTGTATTCCCTCCCCTCCAAACACCTGTAGCTCAATGGTTAGAGCACTCGCCTTATAAGCGTGAGACTTGTGTTCGAATCCAGGCAGATCAGGGCGAAACCATGGGCAAGTTTCCTTACTCCACACATCAAATAATAATATGTCCAAAAAAACGCACAATAGTTAAATTGGTCATTTTCAATCCACGACTATTTGTGGGGACGCTGCTGTGCGCAATTGGCTGCCGCGTTTCGCCCACAAATATATAGTCAATTCACTTTACAGTACATTCTGTGAAGTGCTTTGAGACAACAGTCTAGAAGACGTGAAAAGCGCTATATCAAATGCAAGGATTATTATCATATATATATAAAAGGAAGTGACTTACAATCAGATGCGTCTTATACACCAGGTTTTACGGTACACACATATTTATATTCCTTTTATGCAACAATTCCATCTCCCTTTAATCAGCAGCTTGTTAGCCAGGTTGTTACAGCGCGACAGACTTTAGAACAGCTCAGAGACCATTTCCACACAGTCAGCAAAACACTTAAGCTGCACAGTAACAGAGAGGTCCACCCGAACAAACCTTTAGTCTCTCACCGTATGCGAAGCGCCGGGTCAGAGCACGGACTCGCCAAGACTTTTATTGCCTTTTATTCCAATTGCACTGAGCAGGTAGTGGTGCTCAGCCAATCGGCTCGTTTTATAAATCGAGGCAATTCCGTGAAGTGAAATTTATTACCCTCGAAATCGCCCCTCCACTCGACGTCTAAATGCCACTGAACCTTGACAGACAATTAAGGGTCGATTTGCACCGAAGCAAATAGAATTACTGTACTACAGTGTCCCACGTCATTTAATTAATTACAATGATAATAACCCTGGCATTTGTATCAGCACCTTTCCTGTCAGGAGGAAGTCTCAAATTGCTCATTCAGTATTCGTTGTGTGGAGTCCTGGTAGTTCGGTGGTTAGAGCACTCGCCTTGCAAGCGAAAGACCTAGGTTCAATTCCAGGCAGGTCAGGGCAAGTTTCCTTATTCCAAACTCCAGATAATAATCCGTCAACATTTTTTTTTAATTGGTCATCTCAACCCACGACTGTTTGTGGGGATCATGCTGTGCGCAATTTGCTGCTGCATTTCGCCCACAAATATACAGTCAATTAACTTTACAGTACTGCATATTGCCGTGAAGCACTTCGAGACTTCGATAAGATGTGAAAAGCCGCTATATCAAACGCAAGGATTATTATTATTAATGTTCACCTGAACAGGAAGACGGCGGATAAACCGACATCCGACCTGACAGGGATGATATTAAACATCCCACGGCAAATTTCGCAACAGAGAAGGGAGTTTCCTTGGGTTCCCTGGAAGCCAACACTCCTCCAGAGAAAACTCATTGTTCACCTCCCACCTGCTTGTGGGGCCGTTGCCAGGTACAAAACAGCTACGGTACAGGTACAGCCTTTTATCTACAAAAAAAAAGAAGTTCCTACACTCAACGGTAATTACTGGGAAGGCACCCTCAGGCATTTTTCTTCCTTTCAATTTTGATGAGTACCCAGAGACTAAAAGAGGTTTTCCATAAACATGAGCGCTCTTATTTTCTCCTCCCGCCAACACCACCAATGGCTCAGGAGTTTGGGTTTTTATTAAAAAACAGCTGAAACTGTCAACTGTAAATGCAGTCAGGAATCCGTTTCCAAGCTGAAGGGCAGTGAGTGCAGTGATACATCAGAAGGGATTGAAACAATCTGATCTTCAAACAGAAAAAAAAAGCTAATGTTCTGCCCACAAAAAATATGCCGTCAATTGACTTTACAGTAGATTCTGCGAATCGCTTTGAGGACGTCTGAAGAGACATGAAAAGGCGCTATATCAATGCAAGGATTTATTATGATTAAAATTCCTTAGAAGCAGACAAGGAAACTGTATGTACAGTTTGGAGAAAAATCATGATTTTGGGTGTTTTTTGTCCGATGTTAAAATGCGAATACATCCAAACCCCCAAATGATTTGAACATGTCACTGACACAGAGACACTTCAACCCTGAGATGCAAAGCTTCTGGGGTCCAACATTCAACTGCGTAACCAATTTGTTAGATAAAGGTTTGTTTATGTTTCAATCATTCCAGATCTCCATATTTTCCTTGAATTTGTCCTTAATTTAGTTCCCGGGCATCTCGTGACTCGGATAGGAAATAAACCCCCCCCCACCCCTATCACTCCACACACACATTTCTACAAGAAGTCGAAAAGCAAGCTGCTTGAAGAGGAACCAGCTCCAGGAAGCTCCCACTAAACCCTGAGGACAGATCAGATTTGCTGTGTACTCCTGTAACTCTTCCCAATCATTGGAAAGAAAAATATTGAGGATGACGTGCGTGGGTGGCCAACGCTTATGAAAATGTGCTGCACCCTCAAACAAAGGCTTTGAGAATACAACACAACTCGCGCTGTAACTAACTACACACAGAGTCCACTTTACTGTACAATAGTAAAGAAAGTTCCTGTAGCTCAGTGGTTAGAGCACTCGCCTTAAAAGTGTGAATCCAGGCAGAGCAGGGCGAAACCTTGAGTTAGGTTTCCTTACTCCACACACATACACACACCTAATAATAATCTGTGCCCCCCAAAAAACACAATAATAAAAATTGGTCATTTCAATCCACGACTGTTTGTGGGGGACGCCGTTGTGTGCAATTGACTGCCTCGTTTCGCCCACAAATATACAGTCAATTCACTTGACAGTATATTCTGTGAAGCGCTTTGGGACGTTGCAAAAGATGTGAAAAGCGCTACATCAAATGCAAGGATTATTATTATGATAATAGTTCAGTCCCAAACCAGGCTCAATCCCAGTACTGCTCTGTTTGACAGTGTACAGCTGAAGGTATACATTTAGTATTTAAACTTAAGCGGTCACAAAAAAACAATTCAATGGTAGATTCAGGGGAAAAAAATCTTTGCACTGAAGTGAATTAGATGCTTGAAAAGATGCTTCAGCGCCTTGCGACTTCCTCCCAATGTGAAAGGCGCCTACACAAGGGTAATTTTGTTGTTGTTGTTAAAAAGGAGGTGTGTTGAAGAATGTGGGGAGCAGTCAGGTTGAGTGGGCAAGGATTGAATTTTCATACCTAGGCTAAAAGGGGTAAGGAAAGCATGTATCCTGTCCTAGAATCAATCCTGTGATCTCTCTCAAGTTCAAATTCTTACGAGGTCATGCATTAAACATCAGGGAGCTCCACACACAGAGACAATCACACGTGTTAAATGCTACAAGGGCCCTACAACACAGAGCTCCAGTGTAGTCAAAACCTATCACTTTTTAATTTCACTCAGTGACACAGTAAAAATGTCACTGTTCGGTTTTATCATATCACCCACGGGAACTTCAACCGCAACTCAGTTAAAAAAAATGTAATGCCTCATTATTCTCTCCAGAAAATCCACGAGTTACTTCATTCACAAATTAACCTCAAGCCAAAAGGCCTTTCCTTCCCAGGATTGGTATATTGTACACTGAGGGAAAAAATGTATCGATCGTCAATCAATGCCCTCTTTACACACTCCAGAGCTCTTCTTAAAGGCTGCCCGCTCTGTGAATTTGTCTCTGTGAATAATTTTGTAACACACCTTATCCACCTTAATTCTCGAAAATGGAAAAGCTCCGGCAGTACTTTGCCTAATGGGTTACTTATCCTTTCGGAATGATCTCACTTTAATTCTTGCCCTTTTTCACCGTTAGCACACCGAGTTGTCATAAACCCTATTAAGTGTCACAGGCTCCCACCCAGACTGACTCAGGAGTTAATTCCTTAATCTTTTTCTTGTGAAACTTTTAAACTTTGCATTTCGCCCACAAAATGTACAGTCAGTTCACTTTACGGTATATTCTGGGAAGTGCTTTGAGCCATCTTGAAGATGTGTTAAGGCACCACATCAAATGCAAGGATTATTATTTTATTATTACAGTATTTGCCATCTCCTTTAATCAAAGTGCCTCTTTGTCTCTCAAGACATGATCATTTTTGAAAACAAGCCACATCTTGTGTTGCTTTTGTGACTAAATGTCTTTCATTAGAAAGGACCTGAGAAATGCAGACATTACTTTGCAAACAAGATGCAAATGAGTCGCCCAAGACTATTCTGTGGTGCACAAAATAGAGAGAAACCATCCCACGGTAGCACTAAACTCGTCACTGCGGGAACTTCATGCTAATTTACTGCAGCGTTATGTAGTTCCAGAGAGTGAATGTCTGAAAGCTCGTCTCAGAAATGGGGAAATCAAGTGGCTTAGCTGAGAGCAAGGCTCCCATACTGAGCTCCGTGAACTGATCACTGCAATCCTAGCTTGGCTCCCTGTAGTAAACAGCCCGAAAAAAGCGTTTTAAGCACAAAATTCAGTCCACCCTGACTGTGTGCCTACCTCACAGTTAATATGAGAAAACTTTTATCCCACTACACTGATGCTCCATAACATGAGCTGCTGCTAATTCAGTCCCGATTACTTTTACTCACAAATCAAACAAGTTCCTTAGCTACACACAAAGAATGAATTCAATAATTTCAGAAATAATGAAAAACAATACTAATCGACTGCATTTGATATAGCTCCTTACCAGGCTTTCGAGATGTCTCAAAGCCCTTCACAGGATATATTGTAAAGTGAAATGTGAACTGTATATTTTGTGGGTGAAACATGGCAGCCAATTGCACACAACAGTGAATCATAAAGAGTTGTGAATCGAGTGACCAAATGATTTGTAACTTATTGTTGGAAAACGTCAAAACTTAGGAAGCAATAATAATCTTTGTATTTGATGTATGCTCTCATCTAGTTGAAATGTCTCAAAGCGTTTTGCAGGATACAGCGGAGAGTTGGCAAAGTATACATTGTAGAACATAGCTATACCAACAAACACACAAATCACAATTGTAAAATCAAGACTATTTGCGAGAAAAAAAATGGGAGTTATTCAAGACCAGCGTGAATTACTAGATGACTCTACTAAGATATCAGGCTAATTCAAAGAGATGAAGGGAAATGATCATACAACACGATTGCACTAAATCATGTTGTGATTAAAGTGCACATTTGTCCATATATCAGCAGAGTGTTATAAAACACTCTTGGGTGCCAACCCTGACAATTTTGCTAATGTATGAGATATGTACAGAATTAGTGTGCTCCTGTCTGCTGAGACATTTTGGCTGGGTGATCAAGTTCAGCAGTTTGAAAGCACTGATTCACTGAACATTTTCGCTCTCACAAAACATAGTCAATTCACTTCACTGTATATTCTGTGACGCGCTTTGAGACGGCTCAACGACGTGATCAAGTCACTTTAATCAAATGCAAGGATTATTATAATAACAATCCCTCCAAAACAAACAAACCGCAATAAGTAAAAATCGGTCAGTTTCAATCCACTGTTTGTGTGAGTCAGGACGCTGTTGTGCGCTATCGGCTGCCGCGTTCCGCCCACAAATAACACAGTCGATTCGCTTTACAGTACATTCTGTGAAGCGCTTTGAGTCACGGTCGATAAGATGTGGAAAAGGCACGATATCAAAACGCAAGTATTAGTGTTATTACTATTGTTATCATCGTTATGTAAACCGTCCACAGGTTCAGGACACTCAGGGGGTCATTCACAATTTCTCTCTGCGGGGACTTCCAGGAAGGTTGGGCTCCAATCGGATCGCCCTGGGCAGCGTTCCCACAGCACACCATTGGAGGACACCCCTCTGGTGTCACCGCAGGAGAAATTCAAAGAATGTCAGCCTCTGCTCCCAGCTTGCGGAAGGAAAAATCACATTTCACCCAGCAAAGGACAAGAAAAAAAACCTTCCCCTACTCACATTGGCACTCTCCCCCCGCCCCCACCCCACCACCCAACATACAGTAGCCTCAACTAATTAACCCCACAGATGCCATTTGAGGTTTCTTTGCTGAATGACTTTGGGGGAGGAGGGGGGAGGGCAGGATATTTGGGGGACTCTCACACCGCAAGGCTTGAGTATGTATGCGAAAGCAGGTCAAGTGGCTTTGAGACATTTCGGACGACCTGATTTGTTTGTTGCTAATCACAAAGGTTATTAATTAATGATTACCGTCATTATTATTTCGATGAGGGTGGTGATGATTTATTACCCAGATTTATTACCTTGGGAGGTGGGGGGTAGGAGAGGGTGGGGGGAGGGAGGAAAAGGAAAAAAAAACACAGCTTCAAGATTTACAGACACCTCTCTATATTAGTTGCCAAGAACTATAATGTTGAAAGGAATGCGACAGCTAAGTGCAATCCCCGTGGCTTTACCTTGGGAGGGGGCTGAGAGCTGCAGACATTGGGATGCTTTACGAATGGGAAGCAACGTGGACTCAAAAGATCAGGTGATGTGTGTGTGTGTGTGGGAAGGGGGGGATGGGAGCTACTGCGCCTGCGCCTCCCCTCCCCGCACGGAGCACACTATGGGAGTTGTAGTCCGGCCTCCGCCATTCTGCCCAACAGACACCTCAGAAAAAAACTACAGCCGCCGCTCACCATCCACCCACCGCCAACCCCCGCCAAATCTCCACCCCGGAGCAGGCAGCCCGGGGTCGCCGCCTGTCACTACCAGCCCGCCCTTGACGCCGTGAGAGAGTATTTTGGAGACTGAAAGGATGGATGGAGGGATGGATGAGCGCCCCCTCCCCCTCCCGCGGCCTTAGCAGTCGCTCAATAGGCGGCAGAAAAATTCCAGAAAGCGGGGGGAGGGAGACGCGGAGTGCACGCCGGGAGTTGTAGTCCTGGTGTGACATCACCACGCGCAATCCTCCCGCACGTCACGGAGCAGATGAACTACAGCTCCCGGCGTGCACCGGCCGCCTCGCCGGCAACTTCCGGTCGATCGAAACCGTCCCGAGGGCCCGCGGCGCTAGACTCTTTTGAGGTTGTGAGAGGTGGGGTGGGGGGGGGGGAGAAACGAGACGGGAGGGCGGCTAAAGGGAAGGCGGGACGAGCGCTCTGCCCTACGTGGCGGCTCGCCCTCGATCGGAGGAGGGCGCTCCTGGCAAGAATCGCTCGGAGCTGCTGAGTGCCGCCGGGGCTCTCTTTGTCAGCCCGCTAGACCTAGGCCTTTACCTGAGCCCCGATGCCTCTCGCTCCGCCGCAGCCTCCGCTCCCCCGACTGAACACGTCACCGCGGCCCTCGCGTCCTGCCTCGGAGCGCCAGGCCTGACCAGCTGAACTACGGCGTCATCGATCGATCGTACGGCTTCCCTCCCTTCCGCATCGATGGCTCCACACTCGCTTGGTCTGTTCTGTTCTCACTCAGCCCACAGTGTCAATGCTCAAGCGGCTGAGGTCAGGGGTTGAATGGGCAAGTCATCAATAATCTCTCCACATCACTCAGTGGGTTAGAGAGCCACACTCGCCTTACAAGCGTGAGAGACCTGCGTTCGAATCCAGGCAGGTCAGGGAGAAACCTTGGGGAAGTTTCCTTTACTCCGCACACACACACACACACTCGCCTAATAATAATCCGTCCTCCCCCTCACCACCCCCCCCCCAAAAAAAAACAATAATAAAATTGATAATTTCAATTCCACGGCTGTTTGTGTGTGTGTCGGGGGGGTGGTGGGGGGAAACGCTGCCGTGCGCAATTGGCTGCTGCGTTTTGCCCACAAACATATACAGTCGATTCCCTTGACAGTATATTCTGTGAAGCGCTTTGAGACATCTGGAAGACGTGAAAAGCCGCTATGTCAAATGCAAGGATTATTATTATTTTTAATTCTTCAAAGAAAATATTAAATTGGTCATTCAATCCACGTCTGTTTGTGGGACATTGCTGTGTGCAATTGGCTGCTCACAATGTATACAGTCCGTTCTTATCTGTGAAGCACTTTGTGAGACGTCTCGTATACATAATAATCTAATTATAATAATCCTTGTATTTGAAACAGCGATGCTACTCAAATTATTAACCTAGAAACTGAGCAATGAGACAGGGTAGAGGCCAATGAGGGTAGACTGGTTGACAGACTTTATGCCCAGTTAAAGTATCAAATTATTCCGCAGTCGAAGAGCAAGTTTACAATCAGTTCAAAATAATATATATATGCAAAAAGAATATATAAAGAAATTTAATTGCTGTACAGTTAAGTTTACTTTTGTAGAAAATGTTATGTGATAGTCCTTCAATTACGCAGATTCTGCATCAATCCCTTTCATTGTAGTGTGTAGCTCTTCGCCCAGACCCGGAATGCCAGAGAAATTAAAGTTTTCATTGTCATGAGGAAGGAATGTCTCAGCACCTTGTAAATTCCAAGGACAGCTGCCATTCAGACTTTGCTTGTTCAGTGCTACGAGTAATCCAGTACAGACTTGCACGAGACTTGTCCTTCATCTCAGTATGCTTGCTCACAATTGAACGGTTGTGACTCAGAGCACCAGAATTGCTTGGGTTGATGCACTACTACACCTTCAAACTTTTGGCTATTATTCCCGACAAAAAACAGTCATTCACTGTGAAATATTTTGGCAGATTTCAATTGAAGAAATGCTGATTATCGAAGTTCTTTCACCACTTTATCAAGATACACTCAGCACAGATTAAAATCTCTTGGATTCTTCCTTTCTCCAGATGCCAAGTTTTATTATAGTTGAGTCCTGGTAGCTCGCGGGTATTTCCCCCCCAGTGATCAATTGTCACAGCTCAGCCTTAATACACATCTACACAAACCTCGCTTTGCAGGCAGTTGGGTGGGGGAGAGGCACTGAGTAGTTATTAGTAATGGGGCAACTGAGCTGTTTTATTCCCAATACGGAATCAGTGAAGGCAAATACTATATGGGCTACCTACAAACAACAGTCGCTTCACTCACACCAATTATCTGTGAAGGGTTTTAATGCCATTAAACGTCGCATTCAATGCAAGAATTATTATATGTAAACTTCTCCTCACAAAAACAACACGTTACATTTCTTCAGCGCTTTACATCAGGGTGACATCCCCAGGCATTCCATCCTCTCCCTCCATCCTCTCCACCTTCCATCCTATGCTCCCCCTTAACCTCTCCTCCCTCTATTGTACAAATAATAATCCTTGCATTTGATATAGCACTTTTCACATGTTCGAGGCGTCTCGAAGCGCTTGACAGAATATCCCGTAAAGTGAATTGACTGTTTTTGGGGGGGCGAAACGCGGCAGCCAGTTGCGCACGGTAGCGGTATCCCTCTCCTCCGTCCATTCTCTCCTACTTCTGTCCCTCCTCCTTCCATCCTCTCCTCCCTGTATCCTCTCTTCACTCCATTCACTCCCATCACTGGGAGAGGGGACCAGGGTTGCCCCTCCCCCTCCCGCCTCCCGCCCCGCCCCCCGCCGCCGGGGGGGTGGCGAGCGGCGCTGTGATTGGTTGGCGCCCTTAGCAACGCCGCTGGTCCGGGTGGCCAATGGGAGAAGCGCTTGCTGGCGCTGGGGGACGCGGTAAAGATGGCGCGCAGGGAGAAGGTGGAGGGTGAATCCCCGTTTTACGTCGGGGAGGTGAAACACGAGCTGCGGGACGGTAAGGACGAGTCGGGATGTATGGCGCGGGGAGCGGCGGCGGGGAGGGGGGGGGAGACAGGGAGACGGTGCCCCGATTGAGGAGCGGGGACCGGAGCCGATCCCGCTTTAAAACGCCGTTTAAAGGGGCGGGTGCCTCAACTGCCCAGTTAAAGGGCCGTTGGAACCGAGAGAAAATGTCGGCGGAATTTTAATGTTTGCCAGCTGGAGACGAGCGCCACCCCGCGCCCATAAAGGGGAAAACAAAAAGTGTAAGCGATTTACAGAATACACTGTCAAGTGAATTGACGGTACATATTTGTGGGCGAAACGCGGCAGCCAATTGCGCACAGCAGCGTCCCCCACACAAACAGTCGTGGGTTGAAATGACCAATTTATTATAGGTTTTTTGGGGACGGATCATTTTCAGGCGCGCGTGTGTGTGTGTGTGTGTGTGTGTGGGTGTGCGTGTGTGTGTGTGTGTGTGTGTGTGTGTGTGTGTGGAATAAGGAAGCTTGCCCAAGGTTTCGCCCTGACCTGACCTGCCTGGATTCGAACACACAGGTCTCTCACGCTTGTAAGGCGAGCGCTCTGATCACTGAGCTTTGGATTTGATACGGCGCCTAATCACGCGTTTAAACAGATCTAAGCTCTTCACGGGAATCTTCTTTTCTGTGAAGTGTAACGGCTGTGTGTGGCTGTGTGTATGTGTGTGTTTCGCGGGGTGGGGGGAGTGGGGCGGGGTGGGCGGGGGGGAACACGAGGCAGCCAATTTGCGCAATGCAAAGCAACGGCAAAGTGAACAGTTTTATTTGGTGGAACTGTCAGTCAGGAGACTCCAGGCACAAAAAAAGGGTAGCTTCTTGCGTGCAGATATTTTCAATTTTTAAATCTATTTTGCATACAGTACTGTCCAAGCGCTGGGTTGTCTGACCAAGGAAAAACAATCTAATTTGGATCGAATTTGGATGAATCTAATTTGGATCCCTTTATGATGTTCCAAAATGTGCTTTGAGGTGCAACATCTTATCTGCTGTGATAATTCAAACCTCTGCCCTCTGCTTTCTGACAAAGGAAATGGACAAGAATCGTTTGGCTCGGAGATTTAGCCTTGCAGTTCACTGACTGTTCATTTATTGGTTTACACCCCCCACACCCCCCACAGGATTTGGTCTGTACGTTTACCCGAACAGTTTCTTCCAATATCAAGGAGAATGGAAAGCAGGCAAGAAGCATGGTAGGCATGGATTTCAACTGTGCAATTATGCTTTTAAGAAATATAGAATCTTACAGCGCAGCTGGAGGCCATTAGACCTATTGTGCGTGTGCCAGCTATAAATAATAAGAATAAGAATAAAACATATGCCAAATATAGTGACTGTAGATTGTATACAATCTTTAACAACAACAACTTTGATTTATATAGTGCCCTCCACGCCAGACGGCATCTCAAACGCTTTAGACTGAAGAAGAACTAACCTATCTTTAACTCTTCACGTCACGGCAGGCCAAGGGAAGCTGATGATGAGGGACGGGAGTTACTACGAGGGGCAGTTTGTGAATGGAGAAATAGATGGCAATGGGGTGCGCTACTGGGCTGCCACAGGTGAGCTCACGCCCCCTAAACGCCTCTATCTGTTGTATCCTAATTGCCCTTTGAAAGGGCTTCTCTTTCCCCCCCCCTCCCATCCCCACCACCCCCATCTCCCCCGTGAATGTGTCTATTTCGTTTCTGAATGATGACAAAATAATGATGGTAATTCTTGAATTTTATACAATTTTATACAGCTCCAAATCATGTCAAGTCCTTATCAAAACACGTCACAGGGTATACTGTAAAGTGCAGTGACTATGAATTTTGGGGGATGAATTTGAGGAGGTTATTGTCCGGGATGGAGTGATAATGCAACGAAAAAGAATCCCAGTGTAAAAAAAACTGTGTAAAAACATTTCAAGCTACGGTGACCAAACTGCTGACTCTGTGTGTCTTTTGAAGGTAACACTTACTACGGGGAGTTCAAAGATGGGGAGGTCCTTGGGTTTGGTGTGATGAAGTACGCGGACGGGAGCCAGTATGACGGAGAGTTTCATTACGGTGTCAGAATAGGTGAAGTTCCCAAATCTGTTTGTCTTCTCTTGTGCTCGCTCACGGTTTTAGATCTTTCTGTATTTTCCCCTTATACGGTCTTGTCTGTCTTGCATAATTTGGAATGAATGCCGTAGCCTTAACCTCAAAACAGTTCAAAGTAAGTAAGTAGAGTACAGTAACTCCTGTGCAATGTCGCTCTGAATTTGAGAACCAATATCTTTTGTAGAAGACATGGGGAAAGTGTGGGGATTTTGAAAGTCGAAAGCGCTCTTAAGAATTATTAATGTAATTGTGTTGTTGTTGTTGTTGAATAAGTATAACTTGAGCTGAGTGCCTCGAATTAAATGCTCTCTCTCTCTCTCTCTCTCTCTCTCCCAGGACATGCGTTGCTGAAGGACTGCTTCAGTCAGACATATCGTGGATCCTTCCACAACGATAAGAAACATGGAGAAGGGGAGATGAACTATAAGTAAGTCACTGCGAGTTTAGTTCAGCTCCGTGGGACGTTCTCCCGACGTGAAAGACGCTCTATAAGTGTAATTTTGTTTTTGTTGTTGTAGTTGCTTGGGACATTCTGAACAACCACAAAATTACATTTGTATTACAGGTGCCTTTCACGTCAACCACGGAATGTATTTCATTTTTCTAGCTTTAGCCTGGCTCAGTCAGCCTACACAAGCGGGTGGGAAGCTTGTAATAACAATAATAATATTCCTTGCATTTGATAGAGCGCTTTTCACGTCTTCTAGACTGTGTCTCAAAGCGCTTCACAGAATACACTGTAAAGGGAATTGACTGTAGAGTATATATGCGGGCGAAACGCGGCAGCCAATTGCGCGTCACAGCAGCGTCCCCCACAAACAGTCGCGGATTGAAAACACACACACACACACACGCACACACACACAGTCACTGTACTGGGCCCAGGAAGTCCAACAGGCCGCCCCAAGGCTCTGTACGGTCAGGTAGGGACAAGAGCAGGACGAAGGAGAGTAGGAGAATTTACTGTATATTTGTGGGCAAAACGCGGCAGCCAAATTGCGCACGGCAGCGTCCCACACTGCAGTGACCTCCAGCAGTGTCTCAATGCACTGTCTTGGTCTCGACTGTCTCCTCCCCAGGGTAACGGTCAGGAGTCCGGCACAGCCTCAATACCGTACCTTCAATGCATTGCATTTTTTTTCTCGATGGGATTGAATGGAGTGATTGTCTGATTCTCTATTTTGGCCGCCTCTTAAAACCTCTTTAAACAGTTGGTAGAAAGATGATTTCCTGCACTGATTGTAACTTGTGATTTTGTGAACATTTTTCAGGGCTTTTATAATAATAATAATGATAATAATCCTTGCCTTTGATATAGCGGCTTTTCGCATCTTATCGACTGTGTCTCAAAGCACTTCACAGAATATAATGTACAGTGAATCAACTGTATATATATTCGTGGGCAAAACGCAGCAGCCAGTTGCACACAGCAGCGTCCCCCCCCCCCACACATACAAACAGTCGTGGATTGAAAATTACCAATATCGATTGTGGCTGCAAATCAAAGGGTCCTGCGGTGCGAGTCGGGGAGGGTGGGGGGGGGTCAAGGCAGGGCAGGTGGCAGGGGGTGAAGTCCAGCCTAAAATAAACTTGTCACTGTTCCCAGCTAAATTACTCGCAGGACTTAAGGAATTTTTGCAAAACCTGTTAGATACAAATCCTACTTGCCCATGGCAATGCAAGAGATCTCTATCCAGAATTCATCCATCACAGTTGCACCTTAGCTGCGAGGTGTAGGCCGGGGTGTCATGAAGTTGCGAAGGCTGTGGGCTGTGAGGGGGTGGTGGTGGGGGTTGAGGGGGTAGGGGGAAGAGTAATTGGAGCAGTATAGTGTATGGAGAATTGCAAAGGATGCAGCGAATCCTGAGGTGCTGCAGGAAGCTGCAGTAGACAGGCTGGAGCCTGCAGAGAGTAGGTCTGTTTATTGTTCTACAGCTCAAAGCAAACCCACGATGGCGTTTGTGCCAAATGTTCCCATGTTCAGCTGGCAACGTTGCCACTTTGCTGGAGCCAATGCTCCCTCTGACTCACACACACACACACGCACACACACACGTGCGCACGCACACACACACACACACCTGCTCCCTAATAGATCTGTGGTCCACTGCGCTCCCAACACAAAAGCTTGCTCTCAGTTGACCCCTCGTATTCATTGGGCAGAGGTGAGGAGAGGAGCTCAAACTCTCGGGCTGGTGAGAGTAGGGTCCTGGTAGGGAACGCCAATCACTCCGGCTCTAAAGCGTGAGATGTGTGTTCGGATCCGGGCAGGTCAGGGTAAAACCTTGGGCACGTTTCCTTACTCCACACACGCGCCTACTAATAATCCGTCCCAAAAAAAACACCGTAATAAAAATTGGTCATTTCAACCCACGACTGTTAGTGTGGTGGGGGGGGGGGACGCTGCTGTGCGCAAACGGCTGCCACAAAATATATACAGTCACTTTGCAGCATATTCTTGTGAAGCGCTTTGAGACACAGTCGCTAAGTTGTAAAAAGTGCCGTATCAAAATGAAAAATTATTATTATTCTTCTTATTTACTTCTCTGTTTTCCCGTTTGTTTTTTAGAGACCTTTTGCCGGCTGGTGGTGGGCTGGGGTGGGGTGTGGGGAGGAAGGAGCGGGGGGGGGGGGGGAGCGTGTAAGTAAGCCACAGACGTATTTGTGTTGGAAGCCTCGAGCGAGAGGGGACAGTGTAACACGTATGCGTCTCCCCCCCCCCCACCCACCCCCCACCCCACGTACAGGAACGGAGACCATTACCACGGAGACTGGGTGATGGGCCAAAGGCAAGGTCACGGCGTGCTGCTGTGCGCGGACGGAACCGTTTACGAGGTAATTCCTCCGCGCGGCCACCGGGTGGCAGTGCAAGCCCATTCTACCCACCCGCCTTCCTACACCTGATCTTCCAACTGAGTCCGTGTGTTGCTTGATAAAGGTTCTCCTTCAGTTCTTTTTTCCTCTTTCAACCCCCCCCCCTCCCCCCCACCCCTACACCCCTACACCCTACACCCACCGCTCTGTATTCGAACAGATCGAATCGGGTCTTTTAATCTTTTAACCGAACACAGTGTTCGTCTGTCATACTGTTCCACTGCCCTCTTGTAGTACCAATAATGCCGTAATAATAATCCTTGCATTTGATGTAGCGTTTTTCACATCTTGTCGACGTCTCAAAGCGCTTAATCGAATAATAATAATAATCAAGCAGCGATCCTCACTTCGTGATGGCGGCTCGATGTACTTCATGAGGTCGGGCGGGCGGGCGGGCGGGCGGGTGGGTGCGTGGGCGAGGGGTGAGAGGTGGGGGGGAAAGGAAAGGAAACGTGTGTTTTAAAAACTCTCCAGAAATAACAGCTGCGGTTCCTGAAAGGGTTAACACAGTCGCCGGCCCAAAGTGCCTATCGGTGGCGTGTCCAGCCACCGCAGCCGGCGTGTGACACGGGGCACAGCTGTGGGGAGTGTGTGAGGCAGCGCCCACGGCTTGGCTTCACCATCCAGTGTGGAATTTAATGAATTTAGTCCTGTCGCCCGCTAACATCTCGGTCCCAGAGTCTAAATCCTGTAGCTCAGTTAGACCTGTGTGTTGCAGGTCAGGTCAGGGTGAAACCTTTGGGCAAGTTTCCTTACTACACACACACACACACACACAAAATAATAATCCCTCAAAAAACACACAATAATAAAATTGGTCATTTTAAATCCACGACTGTTTGTGTGGGGGGGGAACGCTTCTGTGCGCAATTGGCTGCTGCGTTTCGCCCACAAATATATATACAGTCAATTCACTTCACAGTATATTCCGTGAAGCGCTTTGAGACACAGTCTAGAAGATGTGAAAAGCCGCTGTATCAAACGCAAGAATTATTATTATTATTATTAATGTTGCGTGGGATTGTGAAAAGATCTTCAATCCCCCTCCGGGTACAGAAGCTGTTTCCCGGCGTCTCTCAACCAGGACCCGCTTCCAAACATGGAAAGTTTATATATAAATGTAAGGATTATTATTATTATTATGAAGGGCGACTGAACCCTTCGCCGGCCACCACTCCTCACGGCGGGAAAGCGAGACGCGCGGCTCGTTGACTTCTGGACGGGTTGTCGGAGTACGGCAGTACCTCACCGACACACGTGGTTGGTGGTCCGGGGGAAATTTCTTCCCTCTCTTGACTGAACGGTGGTGAGGTCAGGGTTACTCTCCACCCCCACCCCCCCCACGTGGCTCCAGATTGCCTGACAGAAGGCATTGCTGTGTAGGTGGCTAGGCCCCCCTGCCCCCCCCTCCCCCACCTATCTTTTATTTAGATGGTTGTGTTCAATTTAGCGTAATGAATCTACTGGCTTGAAACCCATCTCCCGACATCCACAAAACACACGTCACCTGAGGGGAGTGGAGGGGAGCGGGGGGAGGGTGGCGGGGGCTCGTGGGGTTCGAGCCCCGCAGTCCACGCCAGGTTCTGTGCGTCTAATCTGGGAGGGAGAGTTCAGAGGCTGCGAGCACGGGCAGACCTGGCCTGTGTTCCTATCAGCCGCGTTGGGGCCAAATGATCCTTGTATAAACAAGGAAGCCTCTGCCGATAGATTTGTTACCGGGTGTCAGTCAGCCTGGCTCTCGATTACTCGTGCTCTCGCCTCTGGGGGGTGGGGGGGCGGTGGCTTAAAGCCCCCCTCGCGCGCACACACATAAGCCCTTTGAGCTAATAGCCCTGGCGAACGCTACATTAATAAAAATTGGTCATTTCAATCTGCGACTGTTTGTGGGGGTGGTGGGCGGGGGATGCTGCTGTGCGCAATTGGCTGCTGCATTTCACCCACAAAATATATACAGTCGATTCACTTTACAGCGCTATGTCAAAATGCAAGGATTAGTATGATTATTATCAGTATTGTAATTATTTCAGGGTCAGTGGAGGAACGACCTGTTTAACGGCCAGGGCCACATGGCTCACTGCAGCGGCGTGGTTTACGATGGAATGTGGATCAACGGGAAGCCTGCAGGTGCGTTCCCTTCGGACCGAGCGTGTGTGTGTGTGCGTGCGCGCGAGCATCATGTGTGTGTGTGTGTGTGCGTGCGAGTGTGCCTGTGTACATATGTGAAAACGATATCGTCGACAAGGTCAAGTATCCCATTCATTTAGTATCTCGTGGCTGGTTCCACTAACATGAGGGGCGGTGGGCTGGGTGGGTGGGTGGGTAGGGGGTGGTCAAAAATTGCAAGGATTATTATTATAAGGATGAGAATATACACAACACACACGCTCGCTCTGTCACTAGTCAGACGGCGCAACTACAACAGTAACAACAACAACTTGGATTTATATATCTGCCTCCACGCCGGACAGCGTCCCAGAGCGCTTTCGGTTTTTCCCAGAACTGCACCCGGATCACAGTCACTTCTCCCCAAACAACAAGACAATGACATTGATGGAGAGCACCTTTCACGTCGGGAGGACGTCCCGAGGCAGCGAAGGAACGGGAGGAGAGAGAAACAGCCGCAGAAGGTGACTGGCCTGTCTCCCTCCGCCTTGTGGTCTGTCCCGGGAGTGTCGGCCCGTGTGATTTTTGGCTTGTTGGAGCAAAGTTATTCCTCGCGTTGGGTGGGACGCCGTTTAAAGCGGGTGAGGGGGGTGGGTGGAGGGGGGGGGTGGGGAGGAAACCAAGC
The DNA here is from genome assembly GCA_035084275.1 of Hydrolagus colliei. Taxonomy (NCBI): domain Eukaryota; kingdom Metazoa; phylum Chordata; class Chondrichthyes; order Chimaeriformes; family Chimaeridae; genus Hydrolagus; species Hydrolagus colliei. The sequence goes on from CM068767.1 coordinate 5,290,772, forward strand.
CCCAGCGGTGAGGTAATTCCCTTTCAGAGCATTACTCGGGCGTCGCTTCTTTCCAGTTGAGTTACCGTTATCTTTTCTCAGCTGTTTCTTATTCCTCCAGACAGAACCCTCCCCCGCTCACTTATTCAGGGCAACGGGGATGTCTGTCTCTCACTCGCTCACTCGCGCGCTCTCTCTGGCGCTGTGAGCAACACTGCCTGAGCAATGCTGATGCCATGTTTTTTGGGGGGTGGGTGGGGTGGGGTGGGGGCGGGGAGGGAGGGCAAGTTAACACTCCCAACATATATCGTTCTTTTCTCTCTCTCTCACCCTTTCATTCTTCCTTTCCCTTCTCTCTTTTTACCCCCCTCTCTCTCTCCCACTCTCTCTCCCAACACCCTGCTGTACCTCCACCCCCACTCACCAGTGCCTCCTCTGTTGAGTTGGGGGAACAAGAATGTGCGCTTTTTCTAGCCCCCATGGTCTCTTGTAGGGACGGACATCTTGAAGCTGTTCGTAAATGATGGGTGGGTGGAGTGGGGGGAGATCTGAGCAGTGGGTGGAGCAGGAATGGGTTTGGATGCATGGGAGTAGGGCTTTTTGGGGGAAAAAGTCCTTTGATGGGATTCAGTCTCCATAAAAAAGCCAGAGGCCGTGATGGATGCATCTTAATGGCTACGTTTCAACGGCTTGTGTTTTGCTTGGCGGCCGTTCTGAAGGAGTGAAGAGCAAAGTTCACACGGCCAGCAAGAGACACATCACCTAAACACCCCCAGTCGCCCTCCACCACCCACAGGTCCATTGTGTGCCCCCCCCCCCCCCCCCAGTCAGACACAGTTGGGGGCCTTTTCCTCTGTGTTGGTGTATGTTCTTGTTGTTGTGTTGGCATTAACAACATTATTCCACAAGCACTTTGCCCCGAGAGTCTAGTCGCAGACTCTAAACGGCCAAATGGCCTCCTTTTGTGCTGCGTGATTCTAATAGAATTCCTGCTTCTCTCTTTTTTTTTCTCTCCGTGTGTGTGTGTGTGTGTGTGTGCGTGCATGTGTGTGTGTGTGTGTGCGCGTGCACGTGAAAAAGTCATGGCGACCAAGATTGTGATCCTCGGCGGGGAGACGCAGCATCTGGTCCAGGGAGTTCCGTTCACCATTTCCATCGAGCTGCAAAACGACGAGGGGCAACTGGTGAACAGTAAGTGAGAGACTGCGTTCTCCCATCGCTTTCAGTCTCGCCATCGGCCCCCACAGGTCACGCAGTCCCAGTCAGACCTCCTGGTCAACGGGAAAGGCCGCAGGGAATGGCCGGGCCCTGACACCGGTTTGGCCCGGCCTCTCTCCGGTCAGATAGCCAAGATGATAGTCCGATGCGGCGTACGCTCCCTTGTAGCTCAGTGGGTTAGAGCCACTCGCTCGCCTTGCAAGCAAGGTGAGAGACCTGTGTTTCGAATCCAGGCAGGTCAGGTCAGATCAGGTCGAAACTTTGGGCAAGTTTCCTTACTCCACACACACACACACTTAATAATAACCCCCCCAAAAAAGAAACACAATAATAAAAATTGGTCATTTCAGTCCACGATTGTTTGTGTGTGGAGGGGACGCTGCTGTGCACAATTGGCTGCCGCATTTCACCCACAGATATATATACAGTCAATTCACTTTACAGTATATTCTGTGAAACGTTTTGAGACGTCGATAAGATATGAAAAGCCGCTATGCCAAATGCAAGGATTATTATCAGCGTTTTTATTGTTGTCAGAGGCGCTGTCCCAGCGGATGAGACACTAAAGCGAGTTCCTACCTGGCTGTGCAGGTGGATGTTAAAGATCCCACATCACTACTGCGAGAGAAGGGTGTTCCTGTCTTCCAGTGGCCTGGGCTGGCGTGAAAAAAATGGCTACTGGCTTCGCGAGCATGTTTGCGGAGGGGGCGTCCACTTCACAGTAAATCCTCCTGACAGAATGGCACAATAACAAAACTGAATAGATTATTACGTGCGAAGTCTGACTCGGGGTGGGGGCAGGGGAGAATTGGGTGGAAGGAGGAAGGATGGGGAGGGAGGGGTGGGGTGGGTAGGGAGGAGGGTGGGGGCTTGTGTGGAGTGTGTAAACACCAGCACAGACGAGTAGTTGTGTTCAGTAGACCCAAGCAGTTCGAGAGCTGTGCGGAGATGATAGCGGGTGGGGGTGGGGGTGGGGAAACGATGTTTGGCTAAAAGACTAATCTGGACTTCGGAGGCCCAAACGATGCACCCGTTCTATCTCATTACCGCTGAAATGTGCGTGGCTGGATGCTGTAAAATGGCAGCCCCCAGGCAATGACCCAGTTTCCTATCTCTTTTCCCTCTAAACGCACAATAAGGGTATGCGTTGGGCTACCTGAAAGAGCAAAGCTCAGGTTTGATTTGTTTCACAGGCAGCAAATGTTTGCTAACGGCCAGGACTTGTCACCTGCGCGAGTTCTACCCCCCCACTCCCCCCCACCGCACCGTAAGCCAAACTAATTCCGAATCGGACCAGAACTGACAGCTGGCCTAACGGAGGAAGAAAGGAATCTTATATAGAGAGCCACGGGTAATAATGTGGGAGACAAGGAAGTCACTGTCAGTCTGTCTATGTGTGTACTTTAGTCTATGTGTGTGCGGTTGATACTGTGGTCTGAAAGAATACTCCCAAGCGGTTCACTTGGGTTCGCCGTTGAATCTTGATGTCAGGGCAAATGCGACGGCCATTTTGCACACGGCTAGGTCCCACACCTCGCCTCCCGAGAGCCATTTTGTTTTTATAAATGGGAAGATATGGGCGTAGACTCTATAATATATAATAATGATCCTGGCATTCTGATATAGCGGCTTTTCACGTCTTCTAGACTGTGTCTCAAAGCGCTTCACAGAATATACTGTAAAGTGAATTGACTGTGTATATATTTGTGGGCGAATCGCGGCAGCCGATTGTGCACAGCAGCGTCCCCCACCACACAAACAGTCGTAGGTTGAAATGACCAATTCTCTTACAGGTATTTTTTTGGATGGATTATTATCAGCGCGCGTGTGTGTGTGTGTGTGGTGTGTGTGTGTGTGTGTGAGTGTGTATATGTTTGTGTGTGTGTTTGTGTGTGGAGAGCAAGGAAACGTGTCCAAGCCTGGATTCGAAGCTCTTGTAAGGCGAATGAGTGACTAACCCACTGAGCCACAGGAGCTCCAGTCTGGGAGTTAAAAAAGAGCCAAAGACCAAAATCTTTCATAATAATAATAATAATAATAATAATCATCCTCCAAAATAATTGGGGGTAGGAGGGGGGAGAATGTTAGCTGGAAGATATTTTCTGAAATATGGTGGAGTGGGTGGGGTGGGGGAGGGAGTGGAGAGCAAATGAAAGACTGTGATAGCTGTGAAGAGCTGATAAAAGAAAAAGAAACGGGGGATAATGGAGAGTGGATTTAACACTAGAGAGCGAATGCAGAAAGAAATTGGAGCGAGAGACTCAAATTGCAAGAGAGAGAGAGCGAGAAAGCAACAAATGGGGTTGGCAGAGGCAGTCTGCGCTACAGCCCAGTGCTGGTTCAGCTGATATCGAGAGACAGTAAAATAGCAGAGACTCTGCTTACTATAGACTGGCATGTTTCCAGCTTTAAGCAAATGCAAAGTAAATAGGACCTGGATGTCTGTCGACTGGCCCTAATCCAACTGGTTTATATGTACTGTATATGTATATACAGTATGTATATTATATAGAAGTATATATAATATATATAGATATATATATATACACTATACACACACGTGTATAAAAATAGAGTGAGAGGGAGAGATGGCTAGCTATATAGATCTATTTTTGTATTAATATTGGAGAGAGCGTCTCCCTCCACCTTGTACACTGGGAACGGTCGGGAGGCCGAGAGCTCAGTTGACTGTATGAAGCGACTTTTCCAACGACGTCTCGTTACCCAGTGCCGTTCGTTGGCAAAGGTCACCCCCCCACCCCACCCACCCCCCAATCTCCACATCATTCACGAACTTGGCTAATACCCTTCAACACAGCCCCCACCACTGCACCGCCCCCCCCATCCCCTCCCCCTCCCCACTATCAGAGACTCTGATTAAACTTAAATATCCAGGCTCCCACTTGAAGAAGAGTTAACCTCGGGAAGACGGGAGTCGGAGCGCTGAGTGGTTCCTGGGCTCCCAACGCTAAACGTGGTTTTCTCGCCCGGTTTCAGCCGAAAACGGATCGACTCTGCAGCTCTGGATCGGAGTCCGGAACATAGAAGTCCCCACCAACCTCAGCCCCCACTTCTTAAGGCTCCTGGAGGACCTGGAGGAGAAGCTGATCGACACACCATTGTGAGTGCGACGGGGGGGAAATGGAGGATTCCTTCCTCGTATGGCCGAACATTCTGCGAAGCGCTTTGAGACACAGTCTAGATTTCAGCGGTTTTCTCAACCAGAGGTACATGTGCCTCAGGGGGTACACAATGACTTCCAGGGTGTACAGGTGGCGGTCCATTGATTTATTTATCTCTCTTATTTAGCGTTTTATAGATATTCCAAATTGTATATTTAATTGTCATTCCCCTGGTTGTGTAGGTCGCTAGTTATTTAGTTATATAAGAAAAGCTTGGTCATAAAATGCAAGTGGAATGAGGGGGGGTGGTGTGTGTATGGTTGGGAGGGTACACGATAATGTTGAAAATTAACAAGGGGTACATTACTGAGAAGGTTGAGAACCACTGGTCTGGAAGACGTGAAAAGTGCTGTAGCAAAATGCAAATATTTGCACACACAAGCCTAATAATAATCCGTCCCCCAAAAAAACTCAATCATAAAATTGGTCATTTCAATCCATGACTGTGTGGGGGACGCTGCTGTGCGCAATTGGCTGCTGCGTTTCGCCCACAAATGTACATACAGTCAATTCACTTTACAGTAATATTCTGTGAAGCGCTTTGAGACACAGTCTAGAAGACGTGAAAAGCCGCAATATTAAATTGCAAGGATTATAACAGGAAAAAAAACAATGTGTTTTTGAGCTGCCGTATTCCTCAATCTCTAAAACGTCACGTCTCCCCCCCGCTTTGATCCCGTCTCCCCGTCTCCCAGTGGCCTGGCCGTGGAATACCCCGTGATGCAGTGCGTGTTGAACATGAGCTACACCCCACCAATGTGCAGATCTCCGGGCCCCAGCTCATGCCTGTCTCCATCCAACCTGACCGAGTCATCAGATCCAATGTGCGACATGAGATCTGTCAACTCTTCGCTGTCCAGCACTGTCACGAATCATCAAGAAGGTAAGGGCTGATCTCTTCCCCCCCCCCAATTTAGCTAACTGTTGTATTGGTGTATTTGGCTGTAGCCAACAAATCACAGTCTAGGCTGTCACTCCCAGGTACAGTCACAGCATTTGCAGTTGCCACGTTTCAACGACAACAGCAACAACAACACAATTATACTTGTTTAGCGCCTTCCACGTCGGGAGGACGTCCCAAGGCACTGAACAGTTAGTTCGGGACCCGAGCATTGGGGGAGGTTCGGGGAAAGGAGAGTAGCGGAGGGGGAAGAGTTAGGAGGGGAGCCGAAGGCGTGGTCGAAGAAGAAGGTCTTGAGACCGGCTTCGAAGGAGGAAAGAGAGGAAGTGAGGCACAGGGACTGGGGGATGGAGTTCCACAGTCCGGACAAGGAGGTGACATTTACAGAGCGCCTTTCAACATGGGGAGGACATCCCAAGGCGCCATGACCAAGTATGGACTTGTTTTCATCCGTTTGAAGGTGACTATGAGACTCGTTGTACATGTGGCCTACAGTTACACAATCGTCAGCGACTGTCTGCGAAGCACTTTTGAGGCATTTTGGGAGTGACATTTGCCTGCAAAACAGTTTTGTGTACGTGTGTGTGTGTGTGTGTGTACATGTGTGTGAGAGAAAAGTGAGTCTCGGTTTAAGTTCCTTTCACCCCATATGCGTTACCAAGTAATGTATGGACCTGTGCCCAACTGAGAGGGTTGAACTAGCTGGAAATCAATCCACTAACCTTCTCCGTCTCAACGCGTGTAATATCGCAAATCCGGAAAAGTAGTGCCTGCTGTTTTATAAATCTTTTTAAGCAGAACAGCTGTCAGGGAATGGAGACCTATCCCTCTCTGTGAGCTCCGGTAAATCCTCTTCTCCAAACGGCCATATAATTCAATTAATCTTTTTTTGAAGAGTGGTTGGGGAGGTGGGAGGGGGGGGTTGGGGGAGAAAAATGGCACATCTGCTTACTTCGTTTAAAAGTTGAGTAACTGATCTGTCCGAGTGTCTCTCCTCAGCGCGGGCTGGTGGGTCGGGGGGGGTGGGGGCGCACTGGGGTGGAGGGGGGGGGGGAGAGGATCGGCGGCCAGACGGTGGGAGAGACAAGCCATTGAGGAGGAACTGTGCACCCCCGCGTTGTGTTGCGCTGAGCAGGAAAGTTCCCACCAGTGTAGCCCAGCGCTCTGCCCGCCCGCATTCCCCTCCTCGTGTTAGCGAGGAATCATTCTCCTGAAGTCGAGCGTAAACTCAACCATCTGCTTTCCCCGAGATGTCAAATCTGCATCTCAACGTCTAATGCTCGCGTGTGTGTGCGCACACTGCACATGACCCAAGTTAAAATCCGATACGCCAACTGGCACTCTGTGTGTTTAATGCCCGCATCCGCGCCAACTCCCTCTCGCCAGGGTCGGAAATTCAGGAGTGGGGGGGTGGGGAGGAGTTGGGGGAGTGGTGGGCGTCTGCACTGGTAACACTCTTGCCTCCATCCTCCAGCCAGAAGGTTGTGGGTTCAAGCTCTTGATTGGTATTTCAGTTCACAACCCCCCCACTCTCCCCCAGCGCCATCCCACCTCATTCAATCAAGGTCTGCCTGTTCAGATGGAGATTGATGATCCTATGACACTGATTTAAAAGCAGAAGGGAGTTTCTCTCACTGCCTCACTTTTGGTGGGCAGCGAAAGGAGCGGGCACCTCCACACTCAAGCCAATTAGCTACAAATGGCCAAAATATGGCGAGAGATAAATGCTCCAAACCACCAGGACTGAGCCAACATCAACAACAACAACTTTGATTTATATAGCGTCCTCACTCACTCCACGCTGGACGCTGTCTCGGAACGCTTCACAGTAACGGATCCCGAGACCGAGCCAGGGGCAAGGGTAGAAAGGTGATCAAAGGCATGGTCGAAGAGAAAGGTCCTTAGCTGGGAAGACCCAGGTGACTGTGTTAGAAATGAGACACGAGGCAATAAGTATTCACCCGATGTTAGCAGGTCTCCGTGAACTGATATATTTATCCCCAAAACATCTAAAATAGGAGCGTGTTGAATTATTCAGTTTTCGTAGTATTGCATCTATGAATATTGTGTGTGTTGCTTTGTTTTTCCCGCCCCCACCCCCTCCAAAAACAAACAAAAAATATCCCAAATGGCGGTTTTGCTTTAATTATTTAACACACTATCTTGCCCTGGCTGAGAAAAACTGCAAAGCACTCTCCTTTCCTTTTCTCAAGGTAAAAACTCATCCTCTCTCTCTCTCTCTCTCTCTGCCACCCACCAGCATTGAGTGGTGGGCGTGCGTGCGTGCGCACGTTCCGTACCTGACGGCTTATAGGATTTAGCTGGAGGATTTAAGGCAAAGCCGTGGAAACCGCCCTCGATAAAAAAAAATTGAAAAATTATCCGTCACATTGTTCCAACAGAGCCCCAGCCTGTGTCAGCAAGACTAGCGCACGGTGACATGCATGGCTAGGATGCTGCAGGTTTGTTGTGAGAGATAAGGAGGGCAGGTTGACCTGGGCAGGGATACGGGGCCTTGCGCAAGTGACAAATTTGTATTCGAAAACACGGGCAACGTGGTCCAAAGGATTGTGTGAAACGGGTTCCACCTGTCGAGACTCAGGCAGGCTCGGTGACGCAATAGATGCGCGGCAGGAATCGGTTGGGAAATGGATGAGGAGTTTAAATGGAACGATGATAATGTCAATAGTAATAATAATAACAATGATCCTGGCATTTGATAACGGCGGCTTTTCACATTTTATCAACGTCTCAAAGCGCTTCACAGAATATACAGTCAAGTGAATTGACTATATATTTGTGGGAGAGCAAAATGCGGCAGCCGATTGCGCACAGCAGCGTCCCCCACAAACAGTCGTTGATTGAAATGACCAACTTATTGTAGGTTCTTTTTTTGAGGAATTATTATTAGGCGTGTGTGTGGTGTGTGTGTGTGTGTGTGTGGTGTGTGTGTGGAGTAAGGAAGCTTGCCCCAAGATTTTGCCCTGATCTGCCTGGATTCATACACAGGTCTCACGCTTGTGGGGCGAGTGCTCTAACCATTGAGCTACAAGACTCCATTTACACTATATGTATGCATGCATACATACATACATGCAGGCAGGCAGGCAGGCAGACAGACATATTTGTGTATGTGTATATAATTTATGGATATTTGGAAAGTAACAGTTTTTAATTGAATGAGCAGGAAATAAACATACTCCCAATAAAATAAGTGAGCGTGATTTTGGGAAAAAAAACAATTTGAAAAAGAAAACTTTGAAATCCAAACTTGGTCTGGGTATTTTTATAATGCTGTGTGTGTATACAGTATATATATATATTTTTAAATTGTGCTATAAGTGTCTCTAGGTTACTGGAGACAAATTGGTCCAGTGTGATTATTATCGGAGGTGGGTGGTGGTGGTGGTGTGTGTGTGTTGGGGGGTTTGGTGGGGGGTGGGGGGGGCGGGGGTGAGGTAGCTTTGTATGTGAAAACGCAGTCATTAATAATAGATAACACACAATCCCTCGCTCCGGCTCCCCGACGGTAGTGCTGAGTGCTGCCTTGAGAAGGCAGCGAGCAGACAGACAGATAACTGCTGTTTAGAGTAGGGGAAAGTGCGGCGTGTTCCGAGATGGGTTCGTGCATCTATTAATGCTTGAGTGAAAGTGATGTGTTTTTAGCTCTGCGCAATTTATTCAGGGAAACATGTTAATAATTAAAGGGCTTTCTCTACATACACTCTGGTGTTACTTTTCTCTTTCCACCCCCACACCCACCCTCTCCCCCCGCCCTCCTCCCCGCTCCCCAACACCCCACCTTTTGTTGTCTGTAAACCATTGAATGTGATTTCAAAGGTGCCTTCCCCCCTCCACCATCTCCCCCCACCCCCACCCCACTCCTCCTGTCTCCTCCACCCCAGTGGATATATTGTCGTTTCAGATGAGATATTACACCAAGTTCCTCCCTGCCTGTCCTTCAGATCCACGTGGCGCGGTTCGTAACAAGACAGAAGTTTTTTTTTCTCTCTCCCCCCTCCCCCAGTGTACCTGGCTAACAACACCCAACGCCCCCCCATCCCCCTCGTTGGTGGTTAATTTCATGGCTGTTTGGCAGTCGATGTATTTACACAGATTGTTTGACGAGTATGCATTAGCCTACGCAGTCACTTTACGATACAATACTTTACATTTGTCCCACAAAACACAACCATCGAGTCGCTTGTACCGTATACTCTGTCAAGCGCTTTGAGGCATCTCGAAGACATGATACACATTTTTCATGTCTCAAAGCGCTTCACAGAATATACTGTAAAGTGATTGACTGTATGTATACTTGTGGGCGAAACGCAGCAGCCGATTGCGCACAGCAGCACCGTCCCCCACACAAACAGTTGAAAATGACCAATTTTATTGTTTTCAACAATGTGATAAGGCACTGTACTGTTATTAATAAATCACCATAGGCGAGTTGTGGGTTTTTCGCTATCTATGGTCCCGTTGTGTACTGATTCCTACACTTACCATCAACGGGTGAAGGATGCCAGATATAGAGAGAGAGAGCAGTGCGAGTGAATAATACATTTGTGGAAGATGGACCTAATGCATTTTTTAACCCATCTCGCGCGCCTGAATTTAGTGTGCAGACTGACCCATGACTGAGAGGCTGTAGCAAGCTCCCCCCCCACTCCCCCCCAAGTCGTGAGGCAATGAAGTGAAACGCTCATTCGGTTGCCCTGCGAGTCGCCAGAGAGACTGTGCTTATCGCGCAGGGAGACAATTAAACCGCTTTAACCACTTCCACTTAGTTTTACTTTTCAGCACTCAGGGCCTCTCGTTGGCGAGTTGACTGATCGGTGTTTAGGTCCTTTTGACTGTCAGGCATTTTGCCATGAATGAGAATCCCATGACACATCTTTTGAGAATAACTGTAAGATTTAATAATAATAATAGTACTTGCATTTGATATAGAGCGTTTCACGTCTTCTAGATATCTCCAGGTTGCTCAGTTGGCCAGCAATCCCATATCATTCCCCCCTCCCACCGCCCCCCCCGATGAAAAAAAAAGTTATTTCATCTTGCGCTGTTTGTGGGACATCGCTTTGTGTAAGTTGAGGTTGATTTAATGTCTCATCCGAAGACAATTCACTGCTTCCTCTAAATACTTTGCACTTTGCAGTGTGAGCTCAGTCTAGTGCCCGCGTTTAGCTTGAACCTACAACCTTTCCACCCAGAGATCCATGCACCACCAATAGCAATTAAAGGCACCCAACCTACCTACCGACCTACCCCTTCATGGGAAGGTGAAGAGAGGCTTGATGAGGCTTTTATTATGCCCCACTGGAGCTGAGGAGATTAAGGAGTGAACCTAAAGAGATCTTCAAGGTTAGAATTCTGTAGCTCGGTGGTTCGAGCAGTTGCCTTACAAGCGTGAGACCTGTGTTCGAATCCTCCCAGGCAGCTCAGAGCGAAACCTTGGATGAGTTTCCCTACTCTCCACGTGCACACACACACCTGATAATAATCCCTCAAAAAAAGCACAATAATGAAATTGGTCATTTCAATCCACGACTGTTTGTGGGGACGCTGCTGTGCGCAATTGGCTGTCGCCATTCGCCCTCAAAAATATATACAGTCAATTCACTTTACAGTATATCCTGTGAAGCGCTTTGAGACACAGTCTAGAAGACGTGAAAAGCGCTATGTCAAATGCAAGGTTGTTATTATTATTATTACTAACGAGGTTAGTTAAAGTCAGGCAAGACTAACAGTAAAACAGTGTTGCTGCGTTTGTTAAACTCAAACTTTGCTGGATTCCCGAGCCGCAGTGCGCTCGGACGCTCGCTCGTCACCGATGGCTTGCGGGTTGAGGCTGGTGTTTTGATGAACTCTACACTACCGATGATCGAGGCTCACACAGCTTTACGGACCCAACTCGGAAGCTTTGCCAAGAGGTCTGGGAGCCGAGCATTAGCCTGAAGACAGCTCGGGCAGCTTACAGACTGCCGTCTGCTGGTCCCCTTAACCAGGAGACAGGAGAAGCTGACTCTGTCAACAGTCTGCCAGCAAGAAAAAAACACTATTGATCTCTTCTCCAGACTGAGGGCTAGAAACATGAGGCTGTTTTTATCAATATTTTACTTGGCTTCCAATAATGTGGCCATTACACAGTCTGATAAGAGAGCTCTCACATCCTCATCATCACTAACCGGTCTCGCTCTCTCTTCCCACCCCCGCACCCCCCCCTCCCAGTCAGAAAGTTGTGGTTTCAAGACCAAATGCATAACAGGATCTGGGCTTACAGCCCAGGCTGACTGACACTCCAGTGCAATACTGAGTGAGGAAGCACTCTGTCGCCAGAACTCTTGTGCTTTTGTTAATAATAATAATAATCCTTCCATTTCATATAGCGCTTTTCACATCTTATCGACGTCTCAAAGCACTTCACAGAATATACTGTAAAATGAATTGGCTGTATATATTTGTGGGTGAAATGCGGCAGCCAATTGCGCACAGCAGCGTCCCCCCCACAAACAGTCGTGGATTGAAAATGACCAATTTTATTACTGTGTTGTGGGTTTTTTCAAGGGATTATTCTCAGGCACACGTGTGTGTGTGTGTGTGTGTGTCTGTGTGTGTGTGGAGTAAGGAAACTTGCCCAAAGTTTCGCCCTGACCTGACCTGCCTGGATTCGAACACACAGGTCTCACGCTTGTGAGGCGATCACCACAATTCTTTTCAAACGCCTCTTCTCTAGTGAGAGAATCTCTGAGCGAAGCGCAGGAAGGTTTAATCAGGCGACGGAGTGTGTGAGGGTGGGGGTGGGTGGGGGGGTCAGATCCATTATTTCACAGTCTGGCCATGGGACCATCCATCCATCAGTCCTCATTTCCATGCCTATGTGGTACAGTAAAGCTTTTGGGGGTAAATTAATTTTGCTGGGAGCTCAATTGTGCAGATTCCTTTCTGGCAATGGTCAACGTAACAGGGATATATGTTCCTCCCAGCAACAATAGCCAGAACTCACGGCAGCCAGTTCAGGGGTTTGATGGGGGGTTGTGTGGGTGGGGGGAATTGGAATTCAAAACCCGATATGGGGGGGGTGAGGTGGGGGACAGGTGGGAAGCGGATCGGGAGTTTGGAAGGTGTGGGGAGGCTGAGAGTACAGGGTCAGCCCAACTTACGAATAGTTCACTGGGGAGCAACTTATTTACAAGAGCAAAATTCAGGCAGTTTGTCATCTGGCCGCCAGGTGAAAACTTATTTTCCTTCTCTCTTTCTCTCTCACTTTCCCTCTGTGTTTGTGTGTGTGTGTGTGTGCGTGCGTGTGTGTAATCACTCCCACCCCATCCATTGCTTAAATAATGCATTTAAACCGTGTTGTTTCTACTGATTAGAGCCTCCGAGCCAAGTTGAGGAAGGAATTTTGTTGGTGTTGAGGTGTTTTAGTTGTGGAAGCTGATATCTTGAAAGACGGCATCAGCAAGCCACTCGTTTCAGTCAATACACAGGAGTGGGTGGTGGAGGGGGTGGGGGGGGGACATGGACAAGGACATGTCTCACTGGAAGCTTAGCAACACTTCCAGCCGTTCATAAGATATGATTGATCGCAAATGAATTGAACTCCCCTTATCTGGGCAAACACAGCCAACTAATCTGGTGCCGGTGAAATGTCCCATAAACAAGACGGGGGGGGAAAGGACAGACGGTTTATTGGAACGTGCGGGGTTAAATTCGGATCGGGAGCAGGGTGTGCGACCATGCGAGCTCTCTCTCTCTCTCTCTCTCTCTCTCTCTCAAGCGCACAGTCCCTAACGCTTCACGGTAAAGGCGCTTTGTGGCATCCCGACAGTGTGAGATAAGGCGCGTGGGGCTGTCAGTCTAATCCGGGGGAATGATTTCTGCTTATCGTTGAACACGCAGAGGCGGCCTCCAAGTCCATAGTGCAATCAGAGAATGGGAATGATCATCGGGAAATACATCATAAATTTGTGGGGGGAATTATCGAACGCGGTGTAGGCCAACGCACTGGGGCCGATCGCTCAAACGACCAGCGAAATTACAATAATATAATAATAATAATCCTTGCATTTGACATAGGGCCTTTTCACATCTTCTAGACTGTGTCTCAAAGCGCTTCACAGAATATAAACTGTAAAGTGAATTGACTGTACATATATTTGTGGGCGAAACGCGGCAGCCGATTGCACACAGCAGCGTCCCCCACACACAAACAGTCATGGGTAGAAATGACCAATTTCATTATTGTGGTTTTTTTGGGAGGGATTATTATTAGGTGTGTATGTGTGTGTGTGTGTATGTGTGTGTGTGGAGTAAGGAAACTTGCCCAAGGTTTCGCCCTGACCTGCCTGGATTCGAAACGCGGGTCTCACATAAATGTGAGTTGTTGTTATTGTTGACATGGAGCTTGGAACCCTCAACCTTCTGACCACCAACTCAGTGCCTCTACCCACTCTCCCCCCCACCCCCCCACACCCCACCCAAGCCGCCCCTACCCCCTCCAGGCCTCCCTCCCCACTCCCCGAAGCCCCCCCGAAAAAAAACAAAGCCTCATCCATCGTGCTGACACGTTGAATGTGCGCAAATTGCTGCAGGAACTTGAGAAGCACATCATCTCGCTTGCATTTGGCGATGACTGGCTTGCCCCCCCACCCCTCTCCCCCAGGCAGAGCCAAGCTCGAGTGTCCTCATTCATGAAGGGCTGTCTGCGTGTGTGTGTGTGTTTGTGTGCTGCGCTGAGCAATATCCTGCAGCTCCCGTCGACTTCAAAGGGCACCTTAAAGATATGATTTTTGATGTGTATTTATTACCCCACTGTCTGTTCATGCAGTATCGGGCAATTTCTAATTTTGGCACCTGCTTTGACTTTACGTTTGATTAGTTCCTCGTAGTAATCGAAGGATTCCTCCTCCTCGTCTCTCACTCCCTCTCTCTCTTGATGAGGAGCAAAAGAAGAGGGGGAAGGGGGTTGAGGGGACTGTTGAGAGTAAAAGATCAAGGACAACCATCCGCCCCCACCCACTTCCCCTCCAATGTCATCTCTGACTGGCTCTGACTTTGTCTCATGTCTGGGGGCAAATGTGACCTTTCTCTCGCACTGACTTGCAGCTCTCACTCCGGACAGCTCTCCCGGCTTGTGATTCACATTATTTCCAGCGATAGACAAGTGACTGGGCAGTGATCTCTCGGGCACGCGCGTGTGTGTGTGTGTGTGTGTGTGACACGCCAACCGACTTAACAGCCGGCCGACTGCGTACACATTGCTAGTCGTGTGGACGTAAGGGAACCGGCCTCAGGTCTCTCCCTGCCCGGCTCCTCTCACTCGCTCTCTCGCTCCTCCCGTCCACTCTTGCCACTAAGATCCAGGGATCCACGGATTGTTGTATAATCATCCGTAATATTTGCAAGTGAGAATCTTTAAGCAAAGATCAGGCCTGTGGTTAGGCTGGGGAGGGTGGTTGGGTGGGCAGGGGGTGGTGGGGAGGGGGGTGGAAAGGATATCACTCGCTTTACAAGCGTGAGACCTGTGTTCGAATCCAGGCAGATCAGGGCGAAACCTTGGGCAAGTTTTCTTACTCCACACACACACACATACACACGCGTGTGCCTAATAATAATCTGTCAAAAAAAATACTATAATAAAATTGGTAATTTCAACCCACTGCAGTTTGTGTAGGGGGGATGCTGCTGTGCGCAATTGGCTGCCGTGTTTCGCCCACAAATATACACAGTCAATTCACTTAACAGTATATCCTGTGAAGCGCTTTGAGACGTCGATAAGATGTGAAAAGCTGCGATATCAAATGCAAGGATTCTTCTTCTTATTATTATTATTAACTAATCCAAACTAACAGCCTCTGCGCAAACAGACCTGGTGGAGTGTGCTGTTGGTGCTATGAGATCAGGTTTTCAGAAGGCTGACAGGCTCCCCAACCAGCCAGATGGTGTGGAAAAATAATGACATAATTAATGATTCACAATTTAGAGGTGCTTGCATCTAATTCCAATTTATTTCCTGCAATATATACAGTATGTGCTTTTCCCACGCAATCTCGTCTTGTCTCTCTTAAAGCACATCGACTCGCTCTCCACTGGAGCTCTAGCTGCTTGGCTCGCGCTTAGGACGACTGTGGAATTATAGCTGCAGCTGAACACTCTGATAGTTTTTGAACAATAATTGAATTCCTCTGCTCAAGTCATCGCTTCCTGTAGTTCCCCCGCCACCCCCCCCCCACCCCACCCCCATCTATCCTTCTCGTCTCTACCTACACCCACTGATAATCTGATTGTAAAAATAGTTGCAGGAACCTGGTGTGCGGAACTGACGCCCACACCTGGGCTCGGACCCCTGCGCGCTCGCTCTCTCGCTCTCAGGCAGGTCAGGCCAGGCCAGGCTCGCGTAGAAGTTTACCCTGTATCAGCTGTTGACCTTTTGGAACCCAGTCACTCGTGCCGTCGGCGGATAAACCTGCGCGCCCGCCCGCCCAGCGCTGTGTGATCAGAAGCTTCACTGGTGCAGTCAGTGTACTGCGGCAACACACACAGACACGCTGTTAAACACACCGTTCCAAACTGGTCGCAACCTCTAAAGCTTCCTCGTCAGCTGCGGAGGTGGGGGTGGGGATTGGGGGGGGGCAGTGACTAAAGGCAGCGCGCGGTGAACACTAACCCAGCCAGGTTTTAGTAAACCCCCAACCCCCTACACCCCGCTCCCCTCCCCGAGTTGCCTTAATCAAGGAATGATTAGTTTCAGTGCCCCCCTGTGTGAGAGAGAGAGAGAGAGAGAGAGAGGTTCGGTCTCTCAGTCAGGGCAAGGTTGTTTTTTTAAGACAAAAATAAATAGATATATATATATAAAACAAGCTGCCTTTTGTATAATAAATATTTCAAAGACAGTTGGTCAGTCAGTGTGTCTCTCGCACGGCCGTGCAAAGGCCTTATTCTGTTGTGCACTTGATTTCATCCCCTTTAATACCCCCAGGGGATAACTCAGAATAGCATTAGTTTGATTCCCCCCCCACCCCTCAAGGAGGCGGAGAAAAACTCGGACAATCATCCATTCCCTACTTGTCCTCTACACAACCCTGGCCTCCTTCTCTCCTTAGACAACTTCCGCAAGCCCCTCCCGCCCCACCGCCCTCCCCCAAGCAACGCGCAAACCGCTGGGACCGGTAGAGTATTAGCTCAACTCAGTCTCGGGCCCTAAAATAACTCTGCCAAACGGCTTAGTTTGAAATAAGAAACTCGGGTCAGCAAAATGAGGTAGGATTGATTGGAGATGGCACTGAATTTCTCAGAGGATGGTAAACGACCTGCCTGGAGTTTGCTGTGATTTAATAATAATAATAATCCTACAATCCTGGCATTCGATAAAGCGTTTTCCACATCGTCTCGACTGCGTCTCAAAGCGCTTCACAGAATATCCTGTAAAGTGAATTGACTGTATATTTGTGGGCGAAACGCGGCAGCCGATTGCGCACAGCAGCGTCCCCCACAAACAGCCGTAGATTGAAACGAACAATTTATTTATTACTTTTTTGAAGGGATTATTATTAGGTGTGTGGAGTAAGGAAACTTGCCCAACGTTTCGCCCCGACCTGCCTGGATTCGAACACAGGTCTCTTGCTTGTAAGGCGAGCGCTCTAACCACTGAGCTGCGGGGCTCCTGCTGGGTTCACGCGTTCGGTTAATACCGGTTCCGTGTATTACACAAGGTGCCAAGTTACATTTGTACGGCACTTTTTCGCCGTAGGAATTATTAGCTATTGTTGGGACTGCATATTAGTTACTGCTGGGCCTGCACTGGGCAGGTTAGACCCAGGTCTGCTGACGGCTGTTTTCGACGCTGGGCGCCAGAGTGGAGCGGAGCAGAGACAAACGCCAGGCGAGTGAGGCAGTTTACCTTGAGGTTGCTGCCCTTGCCAGACAGCGCACAGTGCAGTCAGGAGTCAGTGGCTCACAGGTGGCTCAAAGCCAGGTATCATCAGCCTCTCACTATCTGAGAAGGTTTCAACCCTCTCCCCCACCCCTGTAGATTAATTGTGATGCCAGTGCCTTTTGTGTAAATTCCCTCTCTCCCCCACACCCACCCTCCTCTCCCCTCCCCTCGGTCCCCTGTCTCCTCCCCTCTATTAATCCAACGTGGCGGATCATATTTTATTCAGTGTCTCTTTTGCTCACAGTTGACGGGGCCGGTGGGTTGGCTTGTTAGCTGGAGACGTCCCAGATACACAGCCTGTTCGCAACCCGCTGGGAGATGTTTTTGGGGCGAAACCCTGGCCCTCTCCTGGGTGGCAGCCGGGCTGGGGTTGTGTGAAGTGTGAGCGTGTGTGAGGCACTTACTCAAAACGGCGCGTTGAGAGAGAGTCCCTGGGAATTTAGCAATAAACTCAGCAAGAACTGGAGATAGGGACAGAACATCCATCTCCCTCCCTCCCTCCCTCCCTCCCTCCCTCCCTAACTCCCTCCCTCCCTCCCTCCCCACCACCCCACCACCACCCATTCCCCCCCAAGCCCCCGAGAGAGAGAGAGAGAGAGAGAGAGCACAGCCCAACCACAAAACCCCCCATACCCTCCCCCCCCCTCCCCACACCCCCCACTCTACCGTATAGAGTTTGAACGCTTAAGAATGAATAGTAATTGGGAGCACAGAGGCAGGGTGAAGGAGGCAGCTCAGGTGAGGAAAGGTGTACACCTGAACCCTCGAGATTAAACGACGACACCTTTGTGTTTGTGACTCCGAGCTATCCGTTACACACCACAACAGGCAGGAAGCACCCTTCCAGTGTAAATCCTTCACTGTACCGTTTGTTCATCCTGCGACTTCAGTCTTACACCACACAATGCGGTACGTACGGCGGGGGCAGTCACAGTGAGCGAGTGAGGAGGGTGGATTGCTAGGCAACAGGTACAAAGTTAATTCATTAAACAGCAACGTCAGGGAGGTTGACTGGTTATTAGGTTAATAATGATATAAGCTCGAGCAACCACAAGGTACGTTTGGCCCACAAAATATAATAATAAATATTATAATATTACTTGCATTTGATAAAGCGGCTTTCCGCATCTTATCGATGTCGCAAAACGCCTCACAGAATATACTGTAAAGTGAATTGACTGTATATTTGTGGGCGAAGCGCGGCAGCCAATTGGGCACAGCAGCGTCCCCACAAACAGCCGTGGGTTGGAATAACCAATTTATTATTATTGTGATTTTTTTGGACAGATTATTATTAGGCGTGTGTGTGCGTGTGTGTGGAATAAGGAAACTTGCCCAAGGTTTTGCCCTGACCTGCCTGGATTCGAAACACAGATCTCACGCTTGTAAGGCGAGTGAGTGACTCTAACCACTGAGCTACAGGAGCTCCACATGAAGAGGAGCGAGAGAGTGATAGAGAAGCTGCCCCCCACTCCTCCACAGAGGCTCCAATCCAGCAGCTAAACTGGAGGTGTTGTAACTTTGAAGCAACTCATTAGGAGAGACTCACTCGCAAGGATACGGTTAATGAGGGATTTTTTAAATGTACAGTATAATATATATTTATAATTGAGAGATGGGACCTCATGTAGAGGTGTGTTATTATTGGCACCTGGGCAGCACTCTGAATGAATGAGAACATCAGAGGCAAAAAAGCATCTGTCCCCCAGACTGGGGTTTCCTTTAAAAGTAGCTCAGTTTCATTTCTTACTCAAAGGACGGCATCCCTACATTGCCCCCGTTTTCCAGCCCCCACCATCCCTCCCTCCCCAACCCTCACCCCCCCCCTCCCCAACCCCACCCCCTCCCCATCCCATCCCTGCCAGTGCAGTGATCAATAGGCGCTGCTGGTAGGGAAAGTCCGCGCTAAATTCGGACGCGGAAATTCAACGCGATTACTTAGTATTGACCCCCTGATCTCTGGAACTCCCTACCTGTCTGTGTACACACCTCTCTCCATCCATCTCGTTTAGTTGAGTGTGCGGTGAGTAGCAATCCAGTGGGCTAGCCCTGCCTTGCAGAGAGAGAGAGAGAGACACGCTTGGTTCCACACTCCACATCACTTTCCTCCCGAATAAACCCCCACCAACCAACCCTCCACACACCCCCCCCCCCCCGCCCCCAGCCAGCTCAGATCACGTTTTTCTGCTCTCTAGCCTGGAATCCAATTAGATTTCACACGAGCGAGTGTTCTGGCTCAGGAATCCTCACCACCACCACCTCGCCAGGCCAGGTCAGGTCACGCTCACTCATCCTCCACTCCACCCCCGGGGAAAAAATTCCCCCAACCAAAGGTTCCCTCTGTCTGGCTGCTCTTTACATGTTCCTGTGTGTTATTTGCATGTTATTACTACTACTGCTCCCTGAAACTCTGGAACTCTCATAACACTGCAATAATAATCCTTGTATTTGATATCGCGGCTTTTCACGTCTTCTAGACTGTGACTTAAAGCGCTTCACAGAATATGCTGTAAAATGAATTGACTGTATATATTTGTGAGAGAGCGAAATGCGGCAGCCAATTGCGCACAGCAGCGTCCCCCCCCCACACAAACAGTCGTGGATTGAAGTGACCGATTTATTATGATGTTATTTTTGGAGGGATCATTATTAGGCGCGTGTGTGTATGTGTGTTCGCATTTGTGGGTGGAGTAAGGAAACTTGCCCAAACTTCGCCCTGACATGCCTAGGTTTCGAAACATAGGTCTCACGCTTGTAAGGCGAGTGAGTGTCTCTAACCGCTGAGAGCACTGGACTGCAGGCTTTAATGGTGACAGATGCTGTATTGCTGCCCACATTGCCACGTGAGGCGTGAAACGATAAGCCTTTAAGCAGGACCTTGCGGGGTAGAACTCTCAAACGCAGGGACTAAGACTCCCTGATCACTCAGCTCAGTGATTGGCTGGGACGAGGCTGGGACAAAGGAACTCAGTACCACGAGGGTACATCACCTACCCTCATTAACTGTAGACAAGGGTATGTTCACAGGCTTCAGTGACTGTATCGCTACCCACGGCACGCTTTATAATCACGGCTGTGTGTCATCTAGTTTTATATATATATATATAAATATATAATATAAGCGTGATGTATCTGGGATTAATATCCGCCAATGGCATTTGCTGAGAGCGAGTGAAAATAACAATACTCTGTGTTAGGCGTGAAAGGCGTAAGGTGAAAACTCGGCAAAAAACTCGGTAATTACCCTTCAATGCAGTGACAATGCCATTCAATTCAATGCAATCCAGTATTTCCACCCGCCCCCTGATGTCCGGAACTCCCTACCTGTCCTCCTCCATCTCACCCCCTTCTTATCCCATCTGTGAATCCCACCTGAAGACTTACCTTTCGACCGTACCTCCCCCCTCCCCACCCACCACCCCCCCATCCCCTTTCCCTTCAGTTGGTGTCTAACCCCCAACCCACTCCTCTACCACTGTGCTCAGAGGCGCTAACCTGTGTGTAAGCCGCTGTGTGAATGAAAGTTGTTGAGTGCAGTAGATATTTCGGCGCACACCCTGCAAAAAACGTGAGGAGACAGTAATAATAATAATAATAATAATCCTGGCATTTGATATAGCATCTTTTCACGTCTTCTAGACTGTGTCTCAAAGCGTTTCACAGAATATACTGTAAAGTGAATTGACAGTATGTATTTGTGGGCGAAACTCGGCAGCCGTTCCCCCCCCCCCCCCCCAACAAAAAGTCTTGGATTGAAATGACCAATTTTTTATTATTGTGAGATGTGGCAGTGGGGTGGGGAGATCAGGACAGTCTAATCCCAAACACAAGGGGGTCTGAGCTTCCTCTGCCCTCGGCCCAGGCAGCTCATGAGATGAGCTGACAGGACTGAGGGCAGAGTAAGTTCCTAAAGCTGTGACACTGTGGTCCGCATGGCCTGGCCTGTTCATGTCAGTGACGGCCACACAGAGAGAGAGTGCTTTAAACCTTCAACTCCCTCTCTCCCTCCCCTCTCTCCCTTCCCTCCCTCCCTGCCTCCCCTGGTGCCTATCGCAGCCCTGTGTTCTGTCCCGTCCTGCCCTGGGGCTGGGTTAGGGCTGGTCACACATACACACGCGATTGCCATTGTCCCAAGCTGTGATTACAATTGCAGATGTGAGGCATTACCACCCAAGTAGAAAATCACCAATTAAACCAATAATTACAGGGCGGAATAGATTAAAATAAAGCCAGCAAATGTTTGGCGTTGGTGTGTGTGTGTGTATGTGTGTGTGTGTGTGTGCGTGCGCGCGCTTGTGAATGTTTGTGTGGGTGAGTGTGTGGGTGTGTGTGTGTGTTTGCATGTGTGTGTGGGTGTGTCGTGTTAACCCTTTGCTCTGACAATAGCTGCAGTGATTGCCGCATTCCCCAGGACAGGTGTCATTGTTGAGTATATGACTGACGTGTAGTGTTGTGTTATATTATGTTACGACAAGCAAAGCATAACAATGGGATTTGAACAAACTTAGCCCCCGTAGTAAAACCTAAGAGTGTGTGTGTGTGTGTGTGAGCCCAGACGTCACTCCTGCCCCCGGCCCTCTCCCCCCACCCCTCCCCCCTCCCCCCCGTTCCCCCATGACGCGGGGGAAGCGAGTGAGTGAAGTAGAGCAGCAGCCAGCTAATGGAGAGTTTGATTGGCCATGACAGCTGGACAAACTTGGCTCCTTTCTCCCCGAGAGCGATCTCAGAGAGCCCCCCTCTTGCGTCCCCTCGTCCCCCCCGAGGGTTTCGGTTTAACAACCCATCAGCGCAGGGCTCCCCGCCTGCCTCGCCAACCACCTACAGTGTCGGTTCAAACTCCCTGGCGCAGGGCGTGAACACAGCATCTATTACTCACCCCCAGACGCAAGCTTTGTACCCACTGAAACCCGTCAGATCAGGATAACATTCCAGAGATGATTCTGGGAGACAGACGTTGGGGGTAGGGGAGAGTTTGGTGTCCAGCGCTGTCTGTCATTGATCACTCACTTAGCTCCTGTCTGTGTGACCTGCAGTCACAGTCACTTACACTTGACAGCAGTTGCCTGTGAAGCGCTTTGAGACGTCCCTTCCCGTCATCAGAGACTCTGTACCAAACGTATAAGGATTACTTATACAGGGATTTATAATAAGAATAAGAATAATCCATGCATTTGATGTAGCGGCTTTTCACGTCTTCTAGACTGTGTCTCAAACAGAATACACTGTAAAGTGAATTGACAGTACAACAACAACAACAACTTAAACTTATAAAGCACCTTTCACGTCGGGAGGACGTCCCAAGGCGCTGTACATTTGCGAGCAAAGCATGGCAGCCGACTGCGTACAGCAGCGTCTCCACAAACAGCCGTGGATTGAACAAGACCCAATTTTTTATTGAAATGATCAAATTATTATTATTAAATCCTGCTTCATTGGCATCATTAGGTCATATTCCTCCCCCCTCCCCCCCGGAAGCCTTTCTCACTGCGGAGGGGGGTGGGGAGTGGAAGGGGGAGTAGGAAGGCTGTGTTACATAGAGCCATGTGCTCTGCTAACCAGCCTCACTGATCAGCGTCCGCCTGCTAAAGTGGCCAGTCGACAGTAAGGATTATCTCTCACTCTCACTCTCTCTCTCTCTCTCTCTCCCACTTGTCCTCGACAGTTTGTCAACGCCTCTCTGTTAGCGCGTCTCAGACCCTATAAAAATTAAGGTGGAGGGGGGGTGTTGGGGAGTGAGGGGGAGAAGAAAGAAACAAAGATATTTTCCCATTGCCATCTGATTAACAGTTTGCTGCCTTAGCGAGTCTTGTGATCTGACCTTATCATCCCCTAACCTCCCATCGAGGGTAAGGCACTAAAGCAGAGCTCAGTGCGTCTGCAGCAGCGTGTGAATAAGAGAAATTAATGAGCCATTACTTCTCCATTATAATTTAACAGTGCTTACTTCCAATACCCCCTCCGTCTCATCTCCCTCTCGATCATTACCACCAGCTTAAATTCTCTTCACTTCACTTAATTGGTGCCAGTTAAGGAGGTCTTTGACAAGCCTGTCTTATACGTTAACCCAGCGTGTCCCGATCAGGGCACTGGTAGTGGCTCGATTGTGATGCGCCAAGGCAAGATTCCCCAGCCCGCGCCCCCGCCCCCCTCCCACCCCTCTCCCCCCCCCCCCCCCCCCCCCTATCCCCCCCTCAATGCAGGCTGGAGTCTGCCTGCTCCTGCTAATTGGATTTGGAGATGACTGGCGTACCGTTGAGTGGCTTGCCAAATGAGAAGGGCAGATAACCTTAGCGTACCTTTTTTTTTTACGACTAAGGACAAAAGAGGGGGATATAATTGAAAACGGCCGCTATAGCTTATAATTAACGGCTTGTGTTTTTCCCGCAAGCGTGAAAGGTCGATTTTCCACAAACATGGTTTTTATGCAGTGGCTGCGGTCAGCTCTCTGCTGTCAGCTCTCACAGCGAAACCCGGGGGCCTCAGTTTGCCATCGCGGCGGTTCGGGCCCTAATAAGGTGTAATGATGCTGTAGGGCTCAGTGTCGACACGGTCGAGGAACGGTCGGGGACTTGGGTTCAGTTTAATATACACCGACACGTGTATTTGCAGGGCAGCTGGTTAGTTCTGCCCTCTCTTTCTCTCTCTCTCTCTCTCTCTCACTCTCTCTCTCTCTATGCTCCATGTGTATATATCACGTAAGGTCTCAGCCTGGCTCAGTCGGTAGCAATCTCGTCTAATGAGGCACAAGTGTGATTGGGGGTTCAAGGCCCCCCCCCCCTGCTTTGGGACTTGGAATCCACAGTCTGTACTGACTTCCCAATGGAACGCGTTGACACTGTTCCTCCTCACCCTGCGATTCCAGATAAGACTTTAATAATAATCCTTGCATTTTGATATAGCGCTTTTCAGGTCTTCTGGACTGTGTCTCAAAGCGCATCGAAGAATGCACTGTAAAGTGAATTGACCGTATGTATTTTGTGGGCGAAACACGGCGGCCAATTGCGCACAGCAGCGTCCCTCACACAAACAGCCGTGGTTTGAAATGATCAATTTATTATTGTTTTTTATGGAGGGATTATTATCAGGCATGTGTGTGTGTGGTGTGTGTGGTGTGTGTGTGTATGGAGGTAGGAAGGAAGGAAACTTGCCCGAAGGTTTCGCCCCAATCTGCCTGGATTCGATCACAGGTCTCTCACGCATGTAAGGCGAGTGAGTGCTCTAACCACTGAGCCACAAGGGGACTCCACAATGGTTTAAATACTTTTTTTTAAAAATGTTTCTCCCATTCTCACACCTGATAATTTGATCAATCCACCCAAGACTGTTTGTGGCACGTCACTGCCCTCAGAAACGGCTGCCCCCGTTTCACCCGCAAAAAAATATATACAGTCAATCGGTTCACTTTTACCGTGGATTCTGCAAAGCTCTTTGTGGTGTCTCGAAGACTTGATAACGAGCAGCATCAAAGGCAAGGGTTATAACCGTAGGCTCGAGGTCGAGGTTGTTTTGTGGGAGAGCTGTTAGGGGGGGTGGTCGGGAATGTTTCCCACACATAACAGACGGATTTTGCGTAATTTAAGAGCAAAATCCCAAGAGATTTTTTTTTACGCAGTGAAGGTTCTCACAGATTCCCACCAACACTGTCTGTAGGGTACCCACGGCAAATCGGTTCCAGATGACACACTTGTGTGTGAAGTGGGGAGGTGGGACTGGGGTGGAGAGGCTGTAACAGCCGATGGATCAGCCGTTGCTGTGAAGCGAAGTCAGGGGCGAGATCCTCCTTCTCTATAGCTCTGGTTTGCCTGCAGTGCTGTTTAGGCTCCAGTTATTCCACTGGGAGCCAGTGCTGTGAAGCGCTCTCAGACCAGGACTGTACAAACACATGATTATGTGGGCGAGCGATGGGCTTGAACCCGCGACCTTCTGATCGAGGGCAAGAGCGTTGCCTGCCACTGAGCCCGGCCGACACAGACAGACACCTCGAGACTCAATTCAGTCTCAACGTTGAACAAAACTAATTCTTTCAAGTCGTGACGGGAAAGAAACTGACTTCAAAATTCCCGACCGCGTTCGAGTGTTCCATTGGCAACTCCTAATTCCCCCCTTCCCTCCCCCCCCCCTTCCCCCACCCCCTCCCCGTCCCCAACTCAGGTCTGAAGCAGTGACTGTCCAGCGCGGGATGTCCTCCTGACGTGACAGGCGCTATATGCAAGTGCAATTTGGTTGTTGTCGAAAATATAACAGAGCGAAATAATCTAGAACTCTCTCGTTCTCTCGCCTGGCACCAGGTGAATTAGCTGGAGCTTGTAGAATGAAAAGCAACACGCACACACACACACGCACACACGCTTTTATCGAGCAAGAGAATGGCTGAGCGCAGGGTTGGGGGGTTAGTGGGGATAGACGCTGTCTTTTCCCACTAGCGCATCTCTGGGCAGAAGGCAGTGTTCAGCGAGCGAGTGCGCAGGACTCTCTCAGTCCCTGCGAGACAGCGGAGTCCGGGATTTGCCGTTTGCCGCTGAGGTGACACAACATGTGTTTCTAAATGCACGAGAGACGGAGTGCGCAAAACACAAACTCCACTCTGCAACTGCCACTCGCCCTCTAGAGCGATTTAATACATTCCCCCCCGAGAGAGAAAGACTGCCATCTGTTAGCCTGTCATTTCCCATAACGCTATGTGGCAATTTTCCAGACAGTCTCTCACGCAATGTCCCCACCCCCCCCCCCTTCCTCCCCCCCGCCCGCCTGCCTTCACTGACCTGGCACAGTAAAGCCACAGGAGAGATGGGAGCTCACGAAAAAAAAGACTGACTAATCATATCCTGCTGCTCTCTCATCAGGAGCAGGAGGATTAGAGACGGCAAAGGTACCTCGGGTTCCGTGGCAGGTGGCAAAAGGAACAGTATTTTTTTCAGGAAAACAACTTAAAAAAGTGCGTGTGTACAAAATAGCTATTTTATGTTTTCTGTGTGTGTGTGTGTTGTGCATGTGTGCATTGAGTGCGTTGATGTGCGTGTTGTGGTGTGTGCGCGTGCGTGTGTGCGTGGAACACATAAACGCCTAACTCTGTAATATCGACCTGCGGAGATAGCATTGACAAACTGACATTTCTACATCGCTTTATGACCTTCAACGAATGCCTGAAGACCTTCTTCTTCGACCATATGTACGGTCACCCCCTTCCCCATCTTCCCCCCCTCCCCCCTCTCCCCACCACCCCCCTCCACCCCCCATGTTCGGAGACATGTTCTGCCACTGTTAAGCGCTGTGGGACACTACCCTGCGTGAGGCGAGCTGTGTAAACGCTGAAGTTTTTTGTTGCTCAAACAATCGTTCTCAGGTGTAGTGACTGTGTTTGTTGGCCGTGGCAGCAGCTGCCATTAAACAAGCTTTATCCATTTCATACCGAGCCTTAGCACGTCCCTGAGATGTCTCAAAGCGCTTCATGGAATATACCGTAGAGTGTAGTGACGCTGTATTTTGCAGGCGTGAAACGTGGTCAGCCAATTTATAAATAGCCAGTCGGGTGAGGAGGAGTGTGTCACTCTCTAATTGCCTAAACCCATTCTCCTTCTCATTCTCCATCCCCCCCACCCTCCCCGTCCATCCTCCCCCACCACGCCGTAATTATGGTTAAATTATTAACAGTTCTAGCATCTATTAACGTGGTTTAGTTTGAAACTAGATTTACCAACGGTGTATGTAAATCCAAACTAGCTGCTTCACAGCTCTCTCTTTCTCTCTCTGTCTCTCTGTCTCTCCTCGTCATCTTTGGAGGCGGATTAAATACCACAACAAAGAGGCTAAAACACCCAGGCAGTCAGGCAGGCAGCGACGCCAAGATTAAACCAATAGCGCAACAAAAGCCTCGGCAAAGCCACAAAGCTAAAGTGTCACCGTGAAAAGATTTAAAGCTGAGGCAGCCCCCGCCAGAGTTCACCCTCCCCTGGGGGGAGAGCCAGGCCAGGTCCTGTCACTCACAACCACGTCAGCCGGGCCAGTCACTAACACACTCACCTCTGGATCATAAAGGTTGTGGGATCAAGATTCATGCCCACCCCCCACTCCCCCTCCCCACCACGAGCCTCACAGTTCTCGGTTGACGTGTGCGAGTGCAGTGTTGGGGTGGGAGCGGTGGGTGGTGTGGGGGGGTGAGATCAGAGAGACCACCTCCATCCTTCAGATAAGATATTAAACCCAGTTCCCCACTTTGCGCTCCGTTCAGACGGGATGTTGAAGGGAAGGGATGTTTTGCCCTCAATCGGAGATTGTTTCCCAAACCGCCGAGCTCAGGGAAGTCTTGACTAATCTGCCCCCGAAGTGATTCCATTCCCCGAATCTGGATTACTGGGTTGGATCTCAGTGTAACTAGTCTGGTTTGATGGTTTACTGCCTCTGAGGCACGGAGCTTGGATTTGGACGAAATCCCCTCCCTTTCACACGCCCGTCAAACCAGGAGAGGGAAGTGTGCCAAAGTGAGTGAGGGTGTCAGCTGGAGCCTCTGTGTGAGCTCTAGCCCACCAGGCTCTTTCCTTTTCCTTTCCTTTTAATTCCCCCCAAAACTGTCCACATTCCCACACAGCGCTCTCTCACACAAGGGGAGAGGGACGTCTCATAATAATCCTCGCATTTGATACAGCACTTTTCACGTCTTCTCGACTGTGTCTCAAAGCGCTTCACAGCATATTCTGTCAAGTGAATTGACTGTATGTTTTGTGGGCGAAACGCGGCAGCCAATTGCGCACAGCAGGGTCCTTCCCCCCCCCCCCCCCCACCCCCCACACACAAAAACAGTTGTGGATTGAAATGACCCATGTTTATTATTGTGTGCGTGTTTTTTTTGGAGGGATGATTATGAATCCGTCACAGTGTACGGCAGCGGGGCTCAGTGGACAGGTTGCTGCTCTCCCCTTTCCCCCTTCGCGTCCCACGAGCCTTCTCGAAGCACTTTCCCAGAATGAGATTCATTGGAAACAAAGTGATTTGCTGGGTGTGGAGGCGAACACAGAGGCTAATTTGCCAGCAGCATCCCACACACACATACACACACACACACTCACACACAACGATGAGATGAGGAGCTAATTAATTTTAATTTGCTGGGTGCACTTGGCACACACAGAGAGAGAGAGAGACATTCACCAAGTAAAAAGTGGCTGGGTTTGTTTGAAATAACAGCACTGCGCGTGTGTGTGTGGGGGGGGTGGGTAAGTGAGAGGGTGGGGACGAGGGAGTGAGGGAGGGGAGGAGAGAGGCGGGCGTGAGGAAGGAGATTTGCCGTAACATGCCACCTCAACCACAGAGCGCAGGCGAGACCTAAGTTAATAGTTGCAGAATGCAATGATGATGATGGTGATGATGAACTGATAATGATTAAACTTGTGGATGGTTTAGAACTTGGCAGAGACGGGGCGGTGAGTGCCGGCATAGTGATTGACCTGCCCACCCCCCGCTCAAATACTTTCTGTGTCGCTCAGATTCTGCTATGCGCAATTGGCTGCCACGTTTCGCCCACAAATATACAGTCAATTCACTTTACAGTGTATCCTGTGAAGCGCTTTAAGACGTCCATAAGATGTGAAATGCAAGGATTATTATTATTATGGCACTTTGGGACGTCCTCCTGACCTGAAAGGAGTTATACAAACGTAATTGGTTGCTGTGGTTGTTGTAGGTCTATTATGAAGGGGTGCGGAGAGAGAAGGAGAGAGGGGGAGAGAGAAAGCGGTGGAGTGGGGGTGGGGGGAAATGAGTGAGGTGTGTGGGAGAACAAGAGAGAGAATGAGAAAGGGAGGGAAAATGAGAGCGGGAGGGAATGAGGGGATAGAGGGTGGGGGTGGGAAGGTGTGGGAGGGAAGGGGAGAGCGTTGAGGATTGCCCAGGTTATGGGGGCGGAGGGAGTTGGAATGATGCCTTTCTCTCTCTCTCTCTCTCTCTCTCTCTGGCGCTGAAGGTGATGAAAGCGATAGCTCTCGAGACGCATTAAAAAAAATCAGAGGCAAAATAAAAGAGGATTATTACAGCGAATTGAAAATGGGAAATCTATTATAATTTATCGCTCTCTTCCACACAATTATTCACATCGCTCTGCCTTACCGCTTGACCTCCTACAGTTGGAATCACTCTGCCCCTCGGGGAAGGGGGGTGGTGGTGGGGGGGCGGAGAGAGATGGGGGTGGGGGGGTGTTTTATGGGCTGCAATTTGTAATAACTAAAGCGGAAGTCCAGCTCTCACTGACTCCTGCCTGAGATCCCTCAATAATAATAATAATAATCCTTGCATTTTGATACAGCGCTTTTCTGTTCCCCTCACACAAACAGTCGTGGATTGAAACGACCAACTTTTATTATTGTGTGTATGTGTATGTGTGTGTGTGTGTGTGTGTGTGGAGTAAGGAAACTTGCCCAGTGTTTCGCCCTGACCTGCCTGGATTCGAAACACAGGTCTCACTCACGCTTGTAAGGCGAGTGAGTGTCTCTAACCACTGAGTTACAGGGGCTTCACAATAAACAGTCATATTGGGTGTATATTGTACACCCAATTCATGAAGTCTACAGTATACAAGCCTCAGTATATAGCGCCTCATCGGGTCTTCAGGACGTCTACGCGCTATTTTTTAAAGTGACATTTTCCCAGTCCATTTCCCCCCCCCCAGACCCCTGTGGCCGGCAGGCTCGAAACTACATACTTCGGGAGGACGCTCGAAGGCGCTGGATTCAATCCCTGCCCGTCCGTCGAGTCACTAAAATGAAAGTCACTCACGGCCTCAGGGGCGAGAGCGCAGAAAGAACAACAACCGCAGGCAGGAACCCGAGGTGTTCAAATGACACAGAGCGTTTAGCCCCCGGGGACTGCGACACGAAGGCCGTGACATTCGGAGGGTCTCGCCCCCCCCCACCTCGAAAACAGCTTAAGCCCGGGATGAGCCGCGCACTCGCTGTCGTCCGCAAAGATTAATAGCAACTGAGCGGTGGGAGAGAGTCAGAGGGAGAGAGTAATGATCCACCTTAATCACCCGACTCTCACATCGCTCACTCGTTGCCGACCCACTTAATTGATCAGTAACCAGCTGAGCTATTTCAGGACTGCAGTGCCTGGCATCAGCCTCGCGTCCATTTGTCAGAAGACATTGCTCTTCCGATCAGCCCGGTTCCCACCCCCCCTCCACCCCTTCCCAGTACCCGTCCTGACGCGAAAGGCGCTTTGGTTAGAGCACTTGCCTTATAAGCGTAAGACCTGTGTTCGAATCCAGGCAGGTCAGGGCCAAACCTTGGGCAAGTTTCCTTACTTCACACACACACACACACCTAATAATAATCGGTCCCAAAAAAACACAATAACAATTGATTATTTCAATCCACGACTGTTTGTGGGACACTGCTGTGCGAAATTGGCGTTTCGCCCACAAATATACAGTCAATTAATTTTACAGTACATTCTGTGAAGCGCTTTGAGACGTCGATAAGATGAGAAAAGCCGCTGTATTATTATATTATCAACGTCTCAAAGCGCTTCACAGAATACATCGTAAAGTGAATTGACCATGTGCTTGTGGGCAAAACGCGGCAGCCAATTGCGCACAGCAGCAGCATCCCCACAAACAGCCGTGTGTTCGTATTAATCACGGGCGACGAGGAAACTGGCGTGATCGTAACGGTTCAGAAGCTCTTCACTAAATCACGGTTGAAACTGTAGGGCCTCAATTACCTTTGCCTCCGAGGTGCCCCCTCTCTCTCCTGTGTGACAGGCACGTCCGCTTGAAAGGGAATCGGCACGTCAGATGTAAGGGTCACGCATCACCCAAAGCCTCCCCCTTGTCTACATCACTCGAGCTTTAGCCTCTGTCCCCAGCAACCACACAATCAGGAGTTGGTGCGACGGTAGCACACAGCACTCTCTGACCTTGTCGCTGACTGCCAAACAGTGACATGTTGGCAGGCTGCCTTCCAGGTATAGAGAGAGAGAGAGAAAGACAGAGAGACAGAGAGAGAAAGCGCAGTGACTCACTACATCACTTTGGTTGAGCTGAGATTTATTTATTTTTGGGGGTGTGGGTGGTGGGGGTGCTCTTGTTAAATGTTGAACCAGGCAATCAGTGTGTGCCTCCAGGCATCTTGGCTGTGACTTTGCTCCAGCAGAACTTTGAGGGCAAACTCGCTTCAATTCACTCCTGACAGTGAGAGAGAGAGAGAGAGAGAGAGAATACAGGCCAGTTTGATCTTACGCAGAAGACAAATGAAATACTGTAGTCAACCAGGTGGGGCGGGGAGGGGGGAGATACAGATAATAATAATAATAATAATAATGTAATAATAATCCTTGCGTTGGATTATAGCGTCTTTTCACATCTTATCGACGTCTCAAAGCGCTTCACAGAATATATACCGCAAAGCGAATCGACTGTATTATGTGTGGGCGAAAGAGGTCTAATGGAACGGTGGAACAGGCTGGAGGGGCTGAGTGGCCTGACTCCTGTTCCTAATGGGGTGGAGGGAGAAAACGAGAGAGGGAGGGAGCGAGAGAGAGAACACCAGTTTGAACACAATTGTCCCCAATTGCTTGGTTCGATACCGTTCTGTCCGCATAACAACAGTCTGCACTTCAAAGTGCTGATGTGAGTGTCCCCCACTCTCAGAGGGCAGGTCTGTGGCAATGAGTTCAGTTAAAGAGACAAAAAAATGACAGGAGTATAGATTAGGCCATAAACAGCCCTATAACTATTTATGTCCCATTATTAGGCCCACATCTGTGAATTTTATGGTAATTGTCACACTGTACTTGCCAGCCAGGGAGTGCCTGGTGATTTAGTGCGGCGTTCGGATATCCTATTCAGGTTATCAGCGTGTAATCATTGAGAGGGTAGTAAAAGTATAATTAATTGACATTTTCCTCCTGGAGAGGTCAACCCCCTTGCTCTGAGCCCCGCTGCTCCTCCTGCCGTTCGGCTAAAAGTGAGTGTGTGACCTTGGGAGGCTGTGTTAGTTATGGCTGTGTTAATTAAAGGAGACACGCGGGGAGAGGTGGGGGGGTGGTGGGGGGGGGGGGGCTGAGTCAGTCGCTCACTGGCTCGCTCCCTCGCTCGCTGTCTGCTTCCCTCAGTGACCCGAACTGCGAACTGAAACTCCGCTGGTTTTGTCGAAGACAAGGGAATAGAGAGAAAGCCTCGATTCCTCCCTCGCCTCCGTCCGCCAGGGCCCAGCTCAAGACCTTTCTCTTTGACGGGGCCTTCGGTCAGCTTCCTTCCTACCCCTACCCTCCACTGCCCTCCGCCACCTCCCCCAACCCCTCTTCCTGATCCCAGCCGCCAGCTCAGGACTCAATCCCTCACTGAGAAGGTTGCGAACCCGCAAGTGCATTGAGAGGGTTGGGTCAGATGTGAGAAGGTGGGCACAGTGTGTCAGGGGCCACATAGATAATGCGAGGGGAGGGGAGGGGAGGGAAGGAAGGAGGGAGGGAGGTGATGATCCTCATGGTGAGAGCGTGAGCGAGGGACTGAGCTACAGAAACTGACCGGTTTGGGCTCCGAGCTCTTCAGTCCTTTCAAAGTGTTATTGTCTCTCGAGTGAGACTGATTATTATATATAAAGTACAGAAACTGTTACAGTGGTATTGAGAAGCAGACCCAGGGCTGTTGCCAGAAAATATTCACCCGGTGAATGTCCTACAAACAGCCATGAGATGAAGGGACTAATTAATTCCGGGGTCACTGTCTGCCAACGCAGCAGAATTTTTTAACGTCCGCCTGAACAGGGCACAGACAGAATACGCTGCGTCCCACAAACAGCCGCGGGGTGAATTGAATGGCCCACAATTTGAGGTGGGGGGTGGTGGGAGGAAGGACTAACAACTGAGCTCCTACTTACTGTTAAAGAGGCATGTGGGGTGGGGTGGTGGTTTAAGGAAACTTGCTCGATGTTTCACCCAACCAGGGAATCCTCTCTCTTGTGAGCGTAACTGACACTACTGAACCCTGGGGGGGAGGGGGGGGGGGGGATGGGGGTTTGGGGAGAGAGTTCCTTAGAGCGCGACCACTGACGCAAGGGCAGAGTGGGCAACATATCGCAATAGGGAGCACAGCCGATAAGGTCATCATCAGAACAGTGCTCGCGTTTGACCACAGCCGCCTGATCACGTGTGCAAGACGTCTCAAAGCGCTTCCCAGGAATACACTGCGGGGCGAACGCATTTCTACATTCTAATGTTTTGTGGGTGAAACGACAGCAAGACTGAAGAGCGAGCAGTTTAAACAAGGACTTTCGTGCGTTTTTTTCCGTTTGGAGAAAGTCAGTTTTCTCACAGCCTGCACACGGCTGACGCTATCATTGTTAGAATCAGGAGTCGTTTCCCCACCCCCCACATCCCCCCCCAGCCCGCCCCCGCCCACCACCCTCTCCCCATCACGTATAGAAGCAGAACCCCTGTGACAGCTACTTTCAAAAGGCAGTGACGCAATGTGGTATAAATAGAATGCTTGTGAGCAGCTGCCGGGAGCGAGGCGAGGAGAGCCAGCCAGCCAGCCAGGTCACATTGGCAATCTGTAGTGAATCATCCGTACCATTTCCTGACCCCTCCCCACCACCCCCTCCGACACCCCCCTCAACCTCCACCACCACCCACACCACCCCCCCCCCCACCACCCACATCCTCCCCTTAAAGGCACCGTAATGAATAGCCGATATCACTGATTACCCACTCAAAATTTAATTAAAGCTATTCAGTTATTACATTAGCACTTTTAGTAGGAAATGATTTTTCACTGCGTCTAACTCTCGAGCTGGCACTGTTGACAGCGAAGGGTGACTGTGCCAGCCTTTATCAACACCAGGCGCGCACATGCATGTCTACATTCGTGTGTTAAATACACACATGATGCTTGTGGTGTATGTGTGTGTAAATACATGTCACGCACATGCACACGCACGCACACACACGCACACGCACACACACGCGCACACTGTCTGTCGCAGTGAGAACGCAACACGCGAGGCTTTGAGCCGCGCCAAGTCCTACACAAGTAAATGAGGATCTTACTCTGCCATAATAAGTCACAGCTAATGCAGCAAATTCACTTTGAAAAATAATAATAATGATAATCCTCGCATTTGATCTGGGGCCTGATCATACAGTTCATATGTCACAAAGCAATCACAGAGTATACTGTAAACCCAATTAATTGTGTATTGTGTGGGCGGATTGCAGCAGCCAGTTATGCAGGGCAGCGTCCCACAGACAGTCGCAGAGCACTGAAGGAGCACATTCTTTTGATAAACCAGGTTTCCTACTCACTGGGTAAACAGAGGCACGCGGGGTAAGGGAACTGGCCTAAGGTTGTGGCCCGGCCGGGAATCGAACCCGGGTCCTTTCGCTTGCCAGGCGAGTGCACTAACGACCTCACGACACTATATAAGACTCCCAACACATGCACATATAATAATAATAATCCTTGCATTTGATATAATGGCTTTTCACATCTTATCGACATCTCAAAGCTCTTCACAGAATACACTGTAAAGTGAATGGACTGCGTATTTGTGGGAAAGCGAAACGCGGCAGCCAATTGCTCACAAATATATATGCAATATATATATATGTATGTCATTGCTACCCTCTACCCTGCGCACAGAGGCCAGTCAGTGTGAATGCTGACGCTATCCCTGTGTCTGTAGGTATTGATGTGCCCTTAGCCAAGGTTTCCTACCAGGAACGCAAGACCACGGTGGTGTCGGGCTGCGCTGTCATCCAGGACATCGCTTTAGCCCGTCCCCCACAGAACTTCCGGCCCTTCCTGATCTCAGACGAGCAGGAGAAGGTAACCAACACAGGAGTAACTAACCTGAAAGTGCTTCGCTCACTAACACTCACCCCCCCACACTTTCTGTTCACCTGGCAGTTAGTCAATTGGCACATCACTTTCTGGGGCTAATAATCTGTCCCACCCCCATCCCCCCCCAATTTTTTTTTAATCATTTGATTAGTCAATCCACGGCTGTGTGTAGGACCTTGCTGTGGGCAGTTGGCTGCCGCATTTCAGTATTAGAATAATAATAATCCTTGCATTTGATATAGCGCTTTTCACGTCTTCTAGACTGTGTCTCAAAGCGCTTCACAGAATATACTGCAGAATGACCCCCATGTGAGTTGTTCTTTGAGTCACACACACACGTGTGCACACACACACACACACGCGCGCGCGCACACACACACACACGTGAAGATTGGCTCAGTGTCCTTTTCTCTCCCAGATGCAGAAAGTATCCAAGAAACCGATAAGTCGGTCCATAATCGAGAAGGCAGCAATCTTGCAAGAGAAGACTGGTGAAAACAGGTGTGTGTGTGTGTTTTTGTGTGTGTATGTGTGTGTGTGTGTGTGTGTGTGTGTGGAGTAAGGAAACTTGCCCACGGTTTGGCCCTGATCTGCCTGGATTCAAGCACAGGTCTCACGCTTGTAAGACGAGCGCTCTAACCACTGAGCTACAGGAGCTCCACAAACAGAAAGGTCTTAGAGGTCAGGCGAGTTTAAACATCTCGTTGAGAGTCAGTGTGTCTCACAACGCAGCATTCCCTCTTCCCTCCCCCCCTCTCCCCTCTCTCCACGCCAGAGTTGGGTGCGATGAAGTAAATGATTTTTCCACGATTCGCAACTCTTGCCACCTCAGCTGCTCAGACCAGCCAGACACACACACACACACACATACACATACACACACACACACACACACACGCAACCCTGGCTTGCGACCGACATTTTTTCTCCCCCCATCCCCTTCCCCCCCTCCCACGCGAAGCGCGGGCGCGTATCCCTGCTCTGCTTGCGAGCGTGGCTGCAGGTTGCAAGCTGAGAAGGGAAGCGTGTTGTGACAACAACAGACTTAGCGCCTGGCGGCAATGTGTGGTAACATGAGCTGGCAGACGCCAGGGTGACACGTCAACTGTCACCGACAGATCCGCGAGGCGGAGGGAGGGGGGAGCGGTGGGGCACACAGGCAGAGAGATTCCACCCAACGCCATCGAGTCGCAGCCTC
This sequence comes from Hydrolagus colliei, assembly GCA_035084275.1. Lineage (NCBI taxonomy): Eukaryota > Metazoa > Chordata > Chondrichthyes > Chimaeriformes > Chimaeridae > Hydrolagus > Hydrolagus colliei. The sequence goes on from CM068767.1 coordinate 5,327,018, forward strand.
CCTCGATGTTTATACAGCGCTCCGTATCAAACAACTGGATTCTTCCTCCTCCTCATCATCATAATAGGGACAATAATAATATTAATACTGTCATTATTATTAATATTTTATTCTACGCCTTGCGGTTTGACATGGCGTTTTTCACGTATTCTAAAGCGCTTCACACAATTTACCAGCGCCATGGGACGTCCTCGCGACGTGAAAGATGCTCTGTAATTTTGTTTGTTTGTTGTTGTTGTTGTTGTTGTATACCATGTACTGCAAAGTGAATGGGTCAGGAGTAAAAATGGGGACATCTAACCCCACCGCTCACCCTATAGCTTTTACAAATCCGCATTAAATAACTCCCAGGCTGTTTGCAAGTCTGTGATGGAAGGCGAGGAGGCACTTGTTATACTGGACTGGCTGTAGACAATTTGAATTGCTTCTTTTTAGAAACCATTTTTAAAACACACCTGTTTGTGTGTGAGGGGAGGGGGGGGAACGCTGCTGTGCGCAATTGGCTGCCGCGTTTCGCTCTCCCACAAATATATATATATATATGTGTGTTCAGTCAATTCACTTTATAGTCTATTCTGCGAAGCGCTTTGAGACACAGAAGACGTGAAAAGGTCGCAACATTGAATGCCAGGACTATAATGATTGTGATATCTGACCAGGCAGAGACTGTAGACAACGATGGCAAATTGTTTCCTGACGACACCACTAGGCGGAGTGTGTCACTGTGGCTCAAGCCTCCAGTGGGGTGGGGGTGTTAGGGGTTTAGACCCCCCCCCCCCCCCTATCTGCTCCGCGCAGTGTTGCTGCCCCTCACTGTAAGGGAGAGCAGGTCCCTCACAGCCTCCTAAACACACAGGGAGGTCGAGAGAGATTTTTAAACATATAATTTAAATTTTCAAACCCCCAAATAAAAACTCAAACGAGGAAATGCCAGCGTTTCTCAGGGTTGAACGTTCCAGGTTATCTGCCTGTCCTCGTCCCCGTCCGTCCATCCGTCTGTCGGTCTTTCTGTCCGACTGTTTGTCTACCCGACTGTCTGCCTGTCTGTCTGCCCATCTGTCTGTCTGTCTGTCTGTCTGTCTGTCTGTCTGTCTGTCTGTCTGTCTGTCTGTCTGTCTGTCTGTCTCCTGTCTGTCTGTCTGTCTGTCTGTCTGTCTCCTGTCTGTCTGTCTGTCTGTCTGTCTGTCTCCTGTCTGTCTGTCTCCTGTCTGTCTGTCTGTCTGCCTGTCTGCCTGCCTGTCTGTCTCTGTCTATCTGTCTCTATCTGTCTGTCTGCCGGTCTGTCTGCCTCTGTCTGTCTGTCTGTCTCTCTGTCTCTGTTTCTGTCTCTGTCTGTCTGTCTGTCTGTCTGTCTGTCTGTCTGTCTGTCTGTCTGTCTGTCTGTCTGTCTGTCTGTCTGTCTCTCTGTCTCTGTTTCTGTCTCTGTCTGTCTGTCTGTCTGTCTCAGCATGCGGACTATTCACTGGTGGTAAATAATAAAATGAAGCAGGTGTACAGGCCTGAGCGGAGACCAGCTGGGCTGGCGGATATGATTTGGTTGCTTTGGGCTTAAATGTTAAATCCCTGCTGCTCAGGCTGAATGCTTCCCTCCTGACGCAATGCTGGGCTCAGAATGTGGCACAGAGCGGGGAGCGGATGCTGCCGCTGAGGTAATGGCTCCACCAGCTGTTTTAACCTCTCCCCGCCCGGCAAAGGGGGTGTGCGGTGGGTGTTACGGCTCACGTCTCTGCCGCTGCGACGTTTAACCAACTCCGGGTCAACACATGCGCACGAGAGCCGTAGTCAAACGTCCGTGCTGTTTTATATCACACAAAAAGCATCAAACCGCCAGTGTGCCTTTAGTAGAAGAAGAAGAATCTTTGCATTTGATTTAACGATGGAATTGCAACGTCGCAAGCCTGGATTGAAGACGGTCGGTCGTTCGTTCGTTCGTTCGGTCGGTCGGTCGGTCGGTCGGTCACACACTGCTCTATAATCACGGCAGCTCCGCCGCAGAGATCTTTAGTCCCAGCTGTGTACAGACCCGGCCCTGGCTCTCGAGGCTCCGAGCCTCGGCGGATCAGCAATAACCTGTGGCTGCAGGTATAGTTAGGCACAAAGCCATCGGGAAACCAGCCTGCGATTACCCAGCTGCACGCACACTCACACACACGCACACTCACACGCACACACACCCATCCCTTACTATTCCCACAGTGAACCAGGCCACCTGTTCTCCCACTTAAAGGGAGCGTCGAGCCTCGTTCATATGTTTAACAAGGCATCATAATAATATTATAATAATAATCCTTGCATTAGGTATAACACTATTCACGTCTTCTAGATTGTGTCTCAAAGCACTTCACAGAATGTACTGTAAAGTGAATTGACTGTATACTTGTGGGCGAAATGCGGCAGCCAACTTCAGCGTCCCCCACACACACAAACAGTCGTGGATTGAAATGACTGATTTTATTATTGAGGGATTATTATCAGGCTTGTGTGCGTGGGTGTGTGTGGAGTAAGGAAACTTGTCCAAGGTTTCGCCCTGACCTGCCTGGAATCGTACCCAGGTCTCTCGCTAGTAAGGCAAGTGTTCTCCATCAGCAGTTGGGTGGTGGGTGGGTTGTGGTGGTGGTGGTGGGGGGGGGGGTGTTGGGGTGTTGATGCTGTAAATTGCCTACCCCCGGGGTAATGCTGTGTGAGCCACACTGCTGTTGCTCTAGACGCTTCACCTTACAGAATTTGGTCAAATTCTCAAACTTTGCAGAACTTTTCATCGAAAAATGTTATTGCTGCTGTTGGTGTTGATGATGATGATGTTGTTGGTGTTGATGCTGTTGTTGTTGTTGTTTGCGATGGCTCATGGCCTTCCCCCCCCGTGTTCCAGGATGAATCTGAGGAAGAAACTGGGAGACAAAGTCAAGAAGGTGGTGCACAATGTAGACCCTCAAACTGTGAGGCCGGGTAAGGGACGCCCCAGCGGCCTCACTCAACCTCTCACTGTATATGGAGGGGATGGGAAGGGGAGGGGAGGACAGCGAGAGACTGTCAGTGCGGAGGAGGAGGGGAAGGAGTGGGGGGGTGGGGGGGGGGGGAGAGGTGGGAGGGTGTTAGAGGAACGTAACAAACGCTGGATGATATATATAAAAAAAGACCGAAAGGTTCCATCCGGTTCACCTTCCACCCGCCTTCCTAGAGAGAAGGTTGAGAAAGAGGGAGGGAGGGATTGAGGGAAGGATTGAGGGTGGGGGGGAGGGATTGAGGGTGGGGAGGGACGGATTAAAGTTGGGAGGGATTGAGGGAGGGAGGGAGGGATTGAGGGTTGGGAGGGACGGATTAAGGTTGGGGGAGGGATTGAGGGAGGGAGGGATTGAGGGTGAGGTGGGAGATAGATGGATAACAGAGATGTGGCTTGAGGGTAGAGGAAGTTGCTTTGTGATTTCAGGTGAATACATTATCATGGTGAAGGACATCAGCTCCCCCCCGTTCCTGGGCCGCTCGCTGCGCCCGGGGTTCTGCCTCCTGAATGTCACACAACGGCCCCTGGAGGAGACCGCAGAGACCCTCAAGTTACCCTCTAAATTCAGCACTAAACATCGCGGCACATGAGAGGGGAGTGGGGGTGTGGAGAGGGGTGGGTGGGGGTGGTGGGCAGAAGGGAGGGATCTCAGCCACCTCAGGTTGATCTAAAAAGACTCTCTCAACAATTGCCCTCTCTCCTACACATCCCCCTCCACCCCCACCATCCCACCACCGCCCTCATCCACCCCTTGAGATGGGTTCTCTGATGTAAAAATAAAACTTAATTAATATAAAGGGTAGTGGAAATCTGGAACTCTCTCTCGCACATGCACTCTCTCTCTCTCTCTCTCTCACTCAATCCCTCCCCCTCCCCCACCCCCAAAACAAGGCTATGGATTGTGGCTGGATCCATTCATGTTCTCCTGACTGCTGTGAACATATCGTTTTTGTCAGGTCAGGGTAACATCAGAGGGTTCGGGGGGGAAACCCGGATAACTGGATTTGAAAGTGCAGATCAGCAGTGATCTGATAGAATGGCAGAACAGGCTTGAGGGGCTGAATGGGCTACTCCTATTCCTTTGTTCCTAGGAGGTCTACTCATCCCCCCCCCATGCCGCGCCTCCCCCCCCGCCACCCCCATGCACACATACACACACAGACGCACACACACACACACACCCCCACCACAGTAATCGCTCAGCTACTCTCGTAACTGGGCAGGTGTGTGCGGAGTAGGGGGCAGGTGGTGGTGGGGAGGGAGGGAGGAGGGGCAGGGAGGTAGTGAGGGGTGGAGGGAGGGAGGGTGGGGGGGGGGGTTGGAGAGGGGGAAACGCAGTGCTTCTCTCAGCCCTCTGTCCGCTATTTTCTGAGATAAAGCAGAGAGAATCATGCTGCAGATAGAGCCACGTGTTTGGTGTGTGACATCTTTCACTTCCCTTAAACTCACCAGGATCCAAATTCGATCTCAACACCTGGCAGCACGCACGACTGTAGCCTCCCTCACCTCCCCACTGTCCCTCCCCCCGGCCTCCCCCTCTCCCCCAGGGGGTTCCAATGACCCATTCTGACTGAGGTCATGGCTTCAGTGTCCCCAGATTCACACCCGCTCTGGGTCTATTTGCGTTAATTCATTGGGGATATTTTTGGTCTCACGTTTGCTCTCACGTTTGGTCTCACTTGAAGCTTCTCAAAAGAGCTCCGCGGGTCAAATATGTGTGATAATGTGCGTATGCATGCGTGTATGTCTGTATCTGATGTGATAAGGTGTATGTGTGTGTGTGTGAATGTGCGTGTATGTCTGTGTTAGTGTGTGTGTTAGTGTGTTGTGCGCTTATTTGAGTATGTGTATTAACGTGTGTAGGCAAACACTGCTAGGATTTTGTGGCAGGGCAAGGCACCCGCACACACATAGTCACACACACACACATACATACACACACATAGTCCCGCACACACACACACACACACACACACAAGCACACACTCGCACGCACATGTCAATAACCCTCAATGGGGAGGATTGCGGGCCGGGGCACAGGGATTGTCTTAACAATCTGGGTTTGTGTGTCAAGTCAACCAGCTTTTGTGTGTGTGTGTGTGCGTGTGTGTGTAGGGATCTCTGTGTGTGTGTGTGTGTGTGTGTGTGTGAGTCCTCGGGGCAGTGGGGTAGTGTGTGTTCAGTGGACTCTATATTGCAGACAGCAGAGGGCAGTACATTTTCGCAGGAGCTACTTTTATTTTTCCATCAAACAAATCAACCCATATTTTCACCTTCTCTTCCCCCCACCCTTTCTCTCCGCAAAACTAACAGCAGCGAGAGAGAGAGAGCGAGAGAGAGAGAGAGCGTGCACAGTCCTGTCTTTGTAGCTAAATTCCACCCCCCCCCTACACACACACACCACCCCGCCTCCCTCACCACCCCCTTGCCCTCCCCCGCACCCCCCCCCCCCCCTCTCCCACTCCCCACTCCAAGCGCAAAACCAGAAACTCAGCCTCACTGCGTGGCTGTGATTGTTAAAGGCTTTGCCAGCTGGGACTCGCATTTTCCTGCAGATGCGAGCTGGATTTGTGATTTGTCCCTTCAGCACAGTGAGTGCACTGTTAATGGGCTAACATTCGCAATAGTCTGCAGTGTGGGCTTGGCGCCTCGCCAGCTCCTCCTCACTGTCAGCCAGAGCTCTGGAGCTTGTTCTGTCCAGGGAGGGGAGGGCGGGCATGAGTATATTAGACACACACACACAGACAGACACAGATGTACATAAATACAGTACATAATCCTTGCGTTTCCCTATAGCGGCTTTTCACGTCTTCTAGACATGTGTCTCGGAAGAGCTTTGCAGAATGTACTGTACTGTAAAGTGAATCGACTGTATGTTTGTGGGCGAAACGCGTACAGCAGTACATAGGTGCACAGACGCACACACGTACATATATACGTAGACACACACATATCCGCACACAGGTACACACACATGTATACACATGCACACACTTCAACTGATACATGTCCCTCCCCCCCATTCACACAAGCACATATACTCACCCACAAAGACACAGAAGGAAATACACCAGCACACACACTGCAAACAGGCACACCCACCCACGCACAAACACACGCACACGCATACACACACACGCCCACACATACACACACTCAACCAGCGTCTCTCACAGAGAAGCTACAGAAAGACTCTCTTTCTCTATCTCATCCCTGGAGGCTTGGTAGTCTGGCAACTTTAGCTGCTAATCTGTGTGTATGAGAGTGTGTGTATGTGTGGGAGAGAGAGAGTGTGTGTGTGTGAGTGAGAGAGTGTGTGTGTGGGAGGTGGGCTGTGTTGTGTTTGTATATAAACACAGACACCATTGCTTGAGTCCCCTTACAAAAAAAACCTCCCCACCCCCACCGCAGGCTGCTCAGTGTTAAACACTTTTAACGCATTCCACTTTTAACACGTTCCTCTCGGTGTGAAAGTAGGAATGGGTTGGGGGAGAGTTGTGTTGCCCTGAGCTTTTTGACCAACGCAGGGAGATTGACTACGTTTGGGGGGTGAGGGCTCGGGAGGGGAGGGGTGGGTGGGGGTTGGGGTAGTTATGGACATTTCCTAGTTCTGGTTACAGGCACGCTGTCTGTCTTCATCTTCTCTTTCTTCCTCAACATCTGGTCAGATTCTTCGCTTCTTACCAAATGCTTCCTGTATCAGGGGAGTCCGGGGTGGGGTGGGGGTGGGGGGAGGCGCGGGGAGGGGAGAGATCATTACTCTTTATTTTTGGGGGGTTGGGGGGGGAGAGAGAGGGGATAATGACAAAAACATCTTGTTCTCAGCGAGTGAAGGGGCAGGGATGGAGGGGGAGGGGAGGGCAGAGGGAGTGGAGTTTAGGGAGTAGAGAGGATTCGTATTTGGTCTCTCGGAGGAAGCTGAGCCTCTGCAACTCTCCTAACCTGGGGCCTGATTCATTCCCGCCTCGTCCCACGTATAATAATCCTGGCATTTTGATATATCGCTTTTCACGTCTTCTAGACTGTCTCAAAGCGCTTCACAGAATATTACTGTAAAGTGAATTGATTGTATATATTTGTGGGCGAAACGCGGCAGCCAATTGTGCACAGCAGCGTCCCCCACACAAACAGTCGTGGATTGAAATGACCAATTTTTATTCTAGGTTATTTTTGGGGACGGATGATTATCAGGCATGTGTGTGTGTGTGTGGAGTAAAAAAACTTGCCCAAGGTTTCGCCCTGACCTGACTGGATTCGAAACCCTGGTCTTACATTTTTAAAGGTGAATGAGTGAGTGGCTGTAACCCACTGAGCCACAGGGAACTCCACAAGTGTAGACAGTCTGTGGATCTGTCTCCTCTCTCGCCATGTGCCTCTCTGAGAGTGTGTTGGGGGGTTTAGGGAATGAGGACAGACGCGGCTGGTTTACTACTGGGATATTCCCTCGCCTCCCGCTCCCATATCTGCTCAGTTACTCAGGCTCTCTCTGTGTTCTTGTGTGTGTGTGTGTCCGTCTGTCCCCACCCCACCCCCAGCCATCAGTGACCAACGCTCGCAGTCACTCAGTCACTGATCTCAGCCACAGACTGTCCTCTCTTTCTTTTTTACGCGCTGACTCGTGATCTCAGACTCTGTCCTCGTTTTATGCGAAGTCACTGATCTCATTGAGGGACGATATCCCTGTCACTCCCCTTCCCCCCCCACGCCCCAGCTGGCATCTCTTGTTTAACAGCAAGCCAGAAAACAGCTCTTTTAACACACAGCTCCCCAGAGTGAGTCAGTGCCTGCACAGTGGGCTGAAAGGCCTCTCTCTCTCTCTGCGCTATAAAATACCACAACACTCTCAATAAAACCTCTCCCTCCCTCTGCTCCTCGTTGGTGTTCCATTGCGAGTTCATTCTCCCTCCCTGTCTCTCTCTCTCTCTCTCTCTCTCTTTCCTCTCCCTTGTTTGAGGGGTTTATTTCACACAGTGCTCCTGCTTTGGATTAGAGACATCACATGGGAGTGAAACAATAACCAGCTTTCTTGTACTTGGCTGCGTTGCACGGGCTCGAGTCAAATAGGAGCTGTGAGTTCCACAGGACTGGGACAAGGCAATTGTTCAGCTCGCAGAACCCCAAAGGCTGACCTACATAACAGTGCGCTCGCTCACTCGCTCGTTCATTCGCTCGTTCGCTCGTTCGCTCGCACTGGGGCTGTTAAACCAGCTATCAGTTCACCCGATTTCACCCCACCGAATGCTCTCTGCGTCTCGAGAGCCAGGCCCCCATCGTATCCCACTCTTCCACAGAATAATAATAATAATCCTTGCGTTTTGATACAGCGGCTTTCCACATTTTATCGACGTTTCAAAGCGCTTCACAGAATGTACTGTAAAGTGAATTGACTGTATATTTATGGGAGAGCGAAACACGGCAGCCAATTGCGCACAGCAGCGACCCCCCCCCCTCCCCCCTCACCCCCACAAACGGTCGAGGATTGACAATAACCAATTTTTATTATTGTGTTGTTTTTTGGATGGATTCTTATCAGGCGCGTGTGTGTGAGTGTGTGTGTGTGTGTGTGTGGAGTAAGGAAACTTGCCCCAGGTTTCACCCTGACCTGACCTGCCTGGATTCGAACACAGGTCTCACGCTTGTAAGGCGAGTGAGTGGCTCTAACCACTGAGCTACAGGAGCTACCCGCCCACAACACACACAGTCAACTCCACCTGACACGTCCTACAAAGCGCTTTGAGACGCCTCCCGACGACACATGATGAGGAGCTGGGTATCAAACACAAGGATTATTATTAGGATTGTTGGCACCTAACCTCACCATGTTCTAGTCACTCTTAAATACAACGCAGTTTAGTGTGCGTGTGTGTGGGGGGGTGGGGGGGCTGGGATGGGATGGGGAGGTGGAGTAGGCCAGACACTCAGGGGACATGCTCTCTAGACTGACACGGTGATAGTGTTAGTTGGGGGGGGTGGGGGGGGAAGCGTGAGAGGGTTAAGTGACTGGCTGCCATGAACAGCTGTGGGAGGAGATCAGCCTGAGACAGACAATGGACTGCTCTCATACACACAGGCGGCAACAAATCCACTTGAAGGAAGATTTATGCGCTTTTGTGACACCGAAAGAAAAAATACAAAAAAAATGAGATGCTGTCATTTCCTCCCTCTGTAATTCACCTGGGGTGAAAGCGATCCTGCCTTGTCTCTCTGCCAAGACATTCAACCCCTTCTCCTCTGCCACCCATTCCAACATTAACTCTCTCCTGCCTAACCCACCCCCCACTCCGCGCACTCAACTCCGCATGCTCGTTCCCCAGAACGTGTTGGAACCATTTGCTCTCCCACACTTTCCCCCCTCTGGAACTCCCATCATCCGTCCACCCTCGCCTCGCCTCACCTCGCTCCCTCCCCCTCTCACCTCCTTCCATTTAAGGCCGGTCTCAAGACCCTCTTCGACCGTGCCTTCTGCTACCCTCCCAACTCTCTTACCTCCCCTCCCAACTCTCTCCCTCCCAACTCTCTCCCTCCCCTCCCAACTCTCTCCCTCCCTTCCCAACTCTCTCCCTCCCCTCCCAACTCTCCCCCCCCCCCCCTCCCAACTCTCTCCCCTCCCAACTCTCTCTCCTCCCAACTCCCTCCTCTCCACTCCAGCCCAACCCTACCCTGCCCCCTCTCCCTTGCTCGGGTCCTGACCTGACTGTACAGTGCCTTGGGACGTCCTCCCGACGTGAAAGGCTGCTCTAGAAATGTAATGAAATGTAATGTATTGTTGTTGTTCTCGGCCCAGACCCGGGATTTAATCGCCTTAAATAAGAACAATCTTTTCACATAGGGAAAAACTCAATTGATTATCATAAAACAAGCTGCGGTCAGCTTCCCGTCCCTCGCCCCCCCTCCCTCCTCCTCACCTTTGCTTGCGATCTGCAACCTACCCCAACCCCCCACCCCAGCCTCCCCCGCTCTCCGCGCCTCTCTCCCTAAACTCCCTCCACCTGACCTCCTTCCCTCTCGGTTTTCAAAACCATATGAAAAGCACATCTCTTCGACTATGCCTTTGGCTTCCTTCCAACTCCCCCACCCACCCCCTTCCCCTGCTCCCATACCCCCCCCCACCCCACCTCCCCTCTCCTCTTCCCCAACCTCTACACTGTGCAGGCTCCCACTCTCCATCTCTGTTAAACTACTCTGTTTAGCGTTCTCCTGACTTGAGTGAAATAAGGGCTGTGGTGATGAGGGGGAGGGGGGGAGGGTTGGATGCAAACGCATACTGGTATTGGTGTTGTTGTTGTGGTGGTGGCGAGGCACAAGGTCAGAGAGGGTTAATTTGGAGGGCTTTAATTAGCAATGGCTGTAGCAGTGGCTATGTGTATGAGCGCTGTGTGTGTGAACGCTCACTGGCTGTGTGTGTGAGCGCTGACTGTGTGTGTGTGTGCGCGCTGGCTGAATGTGTGTGTGCGCGCTGGCTGAATGTGTGTGTGCGCGCTGGCTGAATGTGTGTGTGTGAGCACTGGCTGTGTGTGTGTGAGCACTGGCTGTGTGTATGTGAGCGCTGGCTGTGTGTGAGCGCTGGCTGTGTGTGTGTGTGTGCGCGCTGGCTGAATGTGTGTGTGTGAGCGCTGGCTGTGTGTGAGCGCTGGCTGTGTGTGTGTGTGTGTGTGAGCACTGGCTGTGTGTGTATGAGCGCTGGCTGAGTGTGTGTGAGCGCTGGCTGTGTGTGTGTGTGTGTGTGAGCACTGGCTGTGTGTGTGTGAGCGCTGGCTGAGTGTGTGTGAGCGCTGGCTGTGTGTGTATGAGCGCTGACTGAGTGTGTGTGAGCGCTGGCTGTGTGTGTGTGTGTGTGTATGAGCGCTGGCTGTGTGTGTATGAGCGCTGGCTGTGTGTGTGTGTGAGCACTGGCTGTGTGTGTGTGAGCGCTGGCTGTGTGTGTGTGTGTGTGTGTGTGTGTGAGCGCTGGCTGTGTGTGTGTGTGTGTGTGTGTGTGTGTGAGCGCTGGCTGTGTGTGT
>CM068767.1:5340518-5344895 GCA_035084275.1 Hydrolagus colliei
GTGTGTGTGTGTGTGAGCGCTGGCTGTGTGTGTGTATGTGAGCACTGGCTGTGTGTGTGTGTGTGTGAGCGCTGGCTGCGTGTGTGTGTGTGTGCGCTGGCTGTGTGTGTGTTGGCTGTGTGTGTGTGTGTGAGCGCTGGCTGTGTGTATGTGCGGTGGCTGTGTGTGTGTGTGTGTGAGCGCTGGGTGTGTGTGTGTGTGAGCGCTGGCTGTGTGTGTGTGTGTGTGAGCGCTGGCTGTGTGTGTGTGTGTGTGTGTGTGAGCACTGGCTGTGTGTGTGTGTGTGTGTGAGCGCTGGCTGTGTGTGTGTGTGTGTGAGCGCTGGCTGTGTGTGTGTGTGTGTGAGCGCTGGCTGTGTGTGTGTGTGTGTGTGTGAGCGCTGGCTGTGTGTGTGTGTGTGTGAGCGCTGGCTGTGTGTGTGTGTGTGTGTGTGAGCGCTGGCTGTGTGTGTGTGTGTGTGAGCGCTGGCTGTGTGTGTGTGTGTGTGAGCGCTGGCTGTGTGTATGTGTGTGTGTGTGAGCGCTGGCTGTGTGTGTGTGAGCGCTGGCTGTGTGTGTGTGTGTGTGTGTGAGCGCTGGCTGTGTGTGTGTGAGCGCTGGCTGTGTGTGTGTGAGCGCTGGCTGTGTGTGTGTGTGTGTGAGCGCTGGCTGTGTGTGTGTGAGCGCTGGCTGTGTGTGTGTGAGCGCTGGCTGTGTGTGTGTGTGAGCACTGGCTGTGTGTGTGTGAGCGCTGGCTGTGTGTGTGTGTGTGAGCGCTGGCTGTGTGTGTGTGTGTGTGTGTGAGCGCTGGCTGTGTGTGTGTGTGTGTGTGAGCGCTGGCTGTGTGTGTGTGTGTGTGTGTGAGCACTGGCTGTGTGTGTGTGAGCGCTGGCTGTGTGTGTGTGTGTGTGAGCGCTGGCTGTGTGTATGTGTGTGTGTGTGAGCGCTGGCTGTGTGTATGTGTGTGTGTGTGAGCGCTGGCTGTGTGTGTGTGAGCGCTGGCTGTGTGTGTGTGTGTGTGTGTGAGCGCTGGCTGTGTGTGTGTGAGCGCTGGCTGTGTGTGTGTGTGTGTGTGTGAGCGCTGGCTGTGTGTGTGTGAGCGCTGGCTGTGTGTGTGTGTGTGAGCGCTGGCTGTGTGTGTGTGTGTGTGTGAGCGCTGGCTGTGTGTGTGTGTGTGAGCGCTGGCTGTGTGTGTGTGTGTGTGTGTGAGCGCTGGCTGTGTGTGTGTGTGTGTGTGAGCGCTGGCTGTGTGTGTGTGTGTGAGCGCTGGCTGTGTGTGTGTGTGTGAGCGCTGGCTGTGTGTATGTGTGTGTGTGTGAGCGCTGGCTGTGTGTGTGTGTGTGAGCGCTGGTTGTGTGTGTGTGTGTGTGTGTGTGAGCGCTGGCTCCTGGCACTATCCCAGCCCTGGGAGGGCAACACATTCCAGTCCAGCTTCCTGTCTCTCATGAGATGGCTCTTTCAGCTCCTCATCATTAACAGCTGGATCAGAACCACAACAGCACTTCCTCTCGCACTGACTGACTGACTGCCCCCCCACCCCAGGCAACCCCCCGACCTCCCCCCCCCCCCCACCCAGCCAAACCCTCCCCATCGTGTTTCTCTCCCGTCAGAGAACAAGTAAGTGTGAGGCTCCGTCTGCCTGTCCGTCCACACCCCACACCCTCCGCCACTCCTACTGTAGGCCACAACAACAACAAATTGGATTTACATCACTCACTCACTCCCTCCTCACTCCCCACCCTACCCCCACCTCCCCCACTCCCTCACTCCACGCCGGACGGCGTCTCAGAGAGAGCTTCCCGATAACGGATTCCGGGACTGAGCCAATGGGAGGGAGTGAGAGAGAGAGAGAGAGAGAGGTGTGGGGGTGGTGGGGGGAAGGGAAGAAGGTGCCCGAAAGCGCGGTCGAAAACAAAGGTCTTTAGCCGAGAACCCCTCCTCATCTCTGAAACACACACACTCAATATTCTCTCTTCTCTCCCTCCTTTCTTCCCTCCCTCCCTTCTTCCCTCCCTCCCTCCCTCGCTCCTCTCCAATTGGGGGGGGGGGTCTGGCTCACAGTGCTGTAATGGGTGGGGGGGGAAAGGGGGGGCAGTGAGGTGGGAGGGGAAACGACGCATGGTTAAGAGACTATGTTCTTTGGGCCAAGACCATGAACCTATGTGTGGTATAGACATCAGCCCTGACTAGTTTGGCCAAATGAACTGTTTCCAGCCTGTCACGTTGTGTGTAGATATCTCTGTGTGTGTGTGTCTGTGTGTGTGTGTGTGTCTGTGTGTGTATAAACCACATTCTCCGCTTGCTGCCTGTGGTGCCTGTTCATGAGGACATTAAACATCCCTCCCCCAACCCAACCCCCCCTCCCTCCCCCCAACACACACACTGTGAGACAAGTGAAGGGAGTTCCTCTGCTTGTCAGTCAGAGTTGACTGCGCGCAAATTGACTGGCCCCGTTCACCCCGCAAATAAAAACCACGCAGTCACTACACGCTTCAAGCCAATGGCCGTGAAGCGTTTTTGAGACGTGTGGTGCCTAGCGCGGTCACGGCCCAGGTTTATTATTGTGGCTCCTTTTCTAATGAATAACATGCGGGAGGGAAACGACTGTGGAGGTAGTGGGGGGGGGGGGGGGGGGGGGGGAAGGAATTGGCCACCATCAACTCGCAGGGTTTTGCTGGGGGTCGAACACACTTGAGTGTGGAGTCCAGGAAATATGCCTTCCTCAGCCAGAGACAGAGTCCACCCCCCCCCCACCACACACACACACAGCTCAGCGTAGGGAATAGGCAAGCCTCCAGTTTACAGTGTCTATCTCGAGTTCTACTTTAGGTTTGGTGTAAAGGAATCCAAACACTGAAAGCTTTTGGGGGTAGTGGGGGAGGGTGGTGGGGGGGGAAAATATCTATCCAGAGCCCACCCGCCCCCTCCCCCCCCCCCCCTTTCCTTCTCAAGGGCAGGTTTAAACGCCTGGCGTTGTTGTAACTTGCACCGTGACAGACAAGCAGCCGGCTGTTAAAAGGCTTTTGTGTGGCAGGCAGAGCTAATTCTCCTCAGTCCAACCTATATAATCATCTCCCCCTCCCTCCCCTCCCAATATCCCCCCCCACACCACCCGCCCAACTTCCCCCCCCTCTAATCACCACAGAGAAAAATCAAGCCACTTGGCTATTTGTGGGATGCCATTCAGTGTGTGACTGTTTAAGTGTCTTATGTGTGTGTATTTGAACTTATGAGAGTGTGTGTATGTGTGTGTATGTCTATCTGTGTGCGTATGTGTGTGTACGCATGGGGGGTAGAGAGGCGGGCTGGGGGGGTAGAGGGCGGGCTGGGGGGGGTAGAGGGGCGGGCTGGGGGGGGTAGAGGGGCGGGCTGGGGGGGGGTAGAGGGCGGGTTGGGGGGGGTAGAGGGGCGGGTTGGGGGGGGGTAGAGGGGCGGGTTGGGGGGGGTAGAGGGGCGGGTTGTGGGGGGGTAGAGGGGCGGGTTGTGGGGGGGTAGAGGGGCGGGTTGTGGGGGGGTAGAGGGGCGGGTTGTGGAGGGGCGGGTTGTGGGGGTAGAGGGGAGGGTTTGGGGGGGTAGAGGGGCGGGTTGGGGGGTTAGAGGGGCGGGTTGGGGGGGGTACAGGGGTGGGTTGGGGGGGGTAGAGGGGCAGGTTGGGGGGGGTAGAGGGGCGGGTTGAGAGGGGCGGGTTGGGGGGGGTGGTAAAATGGCAGGAATGTGTGGATCTGTGTCTGACTGGGAACAGGGCAGGAATTCCAGGCTTCACTTCAGTGGAATATACTACCCCGACATCTGTAAGAGTTTTGGGAATCTCTCCCAAGAAGTTGCAGGGAATTTTATGATTCACTGGAGCCTGGATGTAATTTATAACAAACACTCCCCTCCCCCCCCCCCCCACACACACCTCCCAACCCCCTGTACACAAGAGACTCTCTCACTCTCACTCACTCTCACTCACTCTCACTCACTTGCTCTGTCTTACACACATGCGCGCACGCACGTGCACACTGTCACTCTCGACAACTAAATTACATTTGTGGAGTACACCGGTTCTCTCAGCTCTCTCCCCACCCCCATCTCGCAATCTCTCTCTCTCTCTCTTTCACACACTCACCCATTCACACTTTTTTGCTCACTTTTTTCCCCCTCCTCTCTTTCTCTGTTCCCCCTCCCTCTCCGTCTCCGTCTCCCTCTCTCCCGTCTGTCACTTTTTCCCTCTGTGGTGCTCCCCCAACCCCCCCGCCTCTCTCAATCCCTCTCGCTCCCTCCACCTCGCTCGCTCCCTCATTCTCGCTCGCTCTCGGTCTCACTCTCTCGGTCTCCCTCTCCTCTTCGACTGAGAGGAATCCTGACCTGAACAGTTGGCTGATTGCCCTCAGCTGTGGCCAGGGTTAGACCTTTA